>JANIJG010005636.1:0-27980 GCA_024611175.1 Megaceryle torquata
AAGGCTGAGGGAGCTGGGTCTCTTTAGCTTGGAGGAGACTGAGGGGTGACCTCATTAATTTTTATAAATATGTAAAGGGCAAGTGTCAGGAGGATGGAGCCAGGCTCTGCACAGTGACATCCAATTATAGGACAAGGGGCAGTGGGTGCAAACTGGAGCATAGGAGATTCCAAAGAAATTTAAGGAAAAACTTTTTCACTGTGAGGGTGACAGAGCCCTGGAGCAGGCTGCTCAGAGGGGTTGTGGAGCCTCCTTCTCTGGAGACATTTAAAACTCTCATGGACGTGTTCCTGTGTGACCTGCTCTAGGTGGTCCTGCTCTGGCAGGGGGGTTGGACTAGATGATCTTTCAAAGTCCCTTCCATTCTGTGATTAATTATATTCCCCTACATTTTGGCGTCTGCTTAATGTTGAATTAGTGTCTGCAGAGGTGCAGTGATAAACTCAGCCAATGACAAAGTAATTTTTCTACACTTATGTCCTCAGGTTGCAATTAAAATCTAGGAAACCTCGTTTTCACAGCTGTGTAGCAGGAAGGCCGGCCCCAGCTGCAGCCGTGCCTCCGGGGTGTATGGAGCCATGTGGAAGGCTACTGAATCCTGCCCATTCTTTAGGAGCAGCACATCCACGGAGATGTTTTCAGCTGCTACGTGAGTGCAAGGTGGTATAAATGAGGTCTGTGAGTGTGTTACTGCAAAATGAATGGTTCACATCTTCAGGGGGATTTATTAGAGCTTTGCCTGTAGCCCATTAACACTGTCAAAGGAGTGATGCCGATTTGCATTCATTTGGAACTACCCCGGTTGATATAAACAGGTTAATCTAATACTCTGAGTTGTGTGCTTTGAATTTAAAGAACAACTTGGTGTTTGCTTACAGATCTGCTCTTCGAGGCAGATCAAACCTCACGGGAAACCTAATAGCACAGCCAAAACTTACAGTTTGTGAGTTATTTTGTACTTTAGAAAAATAAACATATCCTAATGTGCTGTGAACTAATAGAAGTGATTACACATTGCTGCACACAACTGCAGCATTTCTCAGATCCTGATGCATTTAAGATGTTGATTATCAATTTTGCTTTGTTTGGAGATAAGAAAAAAAACAGGTTTTCATTTCAATTTTCTTTAACCATCTATAAATGGTTGCAACAGGACAAGAGGTGACTGTTTCGAAGTAAAAGAGAGAGATTTAGACTGGAGAGAAGAAGAAATTCTTTATGCTGACGGTGGTGAGACCTTGTCCCAGGTTGCCCAGAGAGGTGGTCGCTGCCCCATCCCTGGCACCATCCCAGGTGAGGTTGGCAGGGGCTCTGAGCAACCTGCTCTAGTTGCAGATGTCCCTGCTCGGTGCAGGGGTGTTGGACTGGATGAGCTTTAGAGGTCCTTTCCACCGCAGCCCGCTCTGTGCCATCGTACCCACGGGGCAGGCAGCTGCCTGCCGAGAGGCAATGCTGGAGCCAGCCCCGCCGCGCCGACGCAGAGCCCAGCCCTTTCTCCTTCGGCAGTAGGAACAGCTGCACCCAGGCGCAGACACCCCCGTCCCGGTTTCCTCCGGGCCGCCGCCGGCTCCCGGGGCGGAGCGTGGCCTGTGCCGGGCGGGGCCGCCGCTCCCCCGCCTCCCGCCGCCATGGCCGCCCGGCAGCCGGTGCCCGCCGCCCGTCGCCGCTGCCCGTCGCTGCCCGCTGCCGAGCCGCTCCTCTTCCTGGCCACCTTGTCCCTCGGCCTGCAGGGCCCGCTCGCCACACAGTACCTGTGGGACCGGCTCGGGGCCGAACACGGCTACATCGGCCCTAACGCCAGCAGCCCCGCCAGCTGCGGGAACGGCAGCGCCGGCCACGACCCGCTGCGGCAGGTGGGAGAGCGGGATGGGGGGGCGAGGGTGCTGGGTGCTGCCTGCCCCGGGCCTCAGGCGCCTGTTTCTCTTGCAGGAGGTGGAAGCTCTAGTCTCCCACTGGAACCTCTATATCAACCTGGGTGGATTCTTTGTTGGTCTCTTCTCTGTGACTCTCTTCGGACCATGGAGCGACAGCGTGGGCCGCCGTCCTACGCTCATCCTGCCGGCAGTGGGTATGGCCCTGCAAGCGGCCATTTATCTTCTCGTCATGTACCTGCAGCTGCACGTTGCCTACTTTCTCCTCGGACGCCTTTTGAGTGGCTTCATGGGAGACTACAACCTTATCCTGGCCAGTTGCTTTGCCTACGTGGCTGACACCAGTGACAAACATGCGCGTACCTTTCGTGTGGCCATCCTCGAGGCGTGCCTCGGCATTGCGGGCATGCTGGCCAGCATTGGCGGCGGCCAGTGGCGCAAGGCACAGGGCTACATCAACCCCTTTTGGCTTGTGCTTGCTGCCAGTCTTGCTGCTGCTCTCTACGCTGCTTTCTGTCTTCAGGAGTCAGTGAAGCAGCCGAAACCAGCCAAGCTGTTCACTCTCAATCATTACAAGGCTGTCTACAGGTTGTACACGGCCCCAGAACACCTGAGCTCCAGGCGGCAGCTTGCTCTTTACTCCCTGGCTTTCTTTCTCCTTGTCACAGTACATTTTGGAGCCAAAGATCTCTTTGTTTTGTATGAGCTCGGCTCACCTCTCTGCTGGGCCTCTGACCTCATTGGGTACGGCTCAGCCGCCAGCTACCTGGCTTACCTGAGCAGCCTGGGAGGGCTGCGGCTGCTGCAACTCTGCCTTGAAGACACTTGGGTGGCAGAGATAGGATTGCTCTCCAATATTTCTGGACTGGTTGTGATTTCTCTTGCTACTACAACACCACTGATGTTTACAGGTGATGTTGATTTCTTAAATCCCTATATCGCAGGCATCTAGCTTAGTCATGCCAGTAGATGCAGGAGGGCAGTGTGCTTCTGGGAGTTGACGCACGTGGAGGAAGTTCCGCCTCCTTTTCAGCCTGCGTACCAATAAACCAGTGGCTTGCTCACAGCAGAGCTGCCCGAACACTGTGGTTGAAACTGCAGACATGTAGTTCCTCAAGTATTAGGTTTCTCAGAGGCTGTATCATGCAACACACACAGAGTAAAGTGAATCCTGAGATGCCGGAGGGTGATTTGGGTCTAAATATAGGAGGGAGAAACTGCCTGGAGCTTCAGATTTTTGGGATCAACTTTGGAGGTTTTATTTTTCGTCTGAGCTTTCCCTAACATGCTGTATCTCGCTCGCAGGTTATGGGCTTCTGTTTCTTTCCATGGCAGCCACTCCAGTCATCAGAGCCAAGCTCTCCAAGCTGGTCAGTGAGACGGAACAGGGTAAGGAGTTAGCCACTATGCTTAGTCCAGGTCGTGAAAGACTTGTCTTCTTGAAACCAAACTGCTCTGGGAAGCTAGGACTTCCCTGGCTACTGTGGACTCCCGTGCCCCCTGCATTTACCCTCAGGCCCAAGGTAACATCTCATTTTTTTCAGAAGAATTGTCCTTCATGCCTTGCTACAGTTTCGAGATGAGGACAAGACAAGAAAAGCAAGATGAAAAGTATTGTGTTCAAGCTCAGGAATAGTTCTCTCCATCTGTTAATTTCCAAAACTTTTACACAGAGTGAGAGTTAAGATGGATTATATAATGAGCAGAAAACAGTGATTTCCCTGACCATGACTCTTTTCTGTAGATCAGTAACAGTGGGAAGAAACACAGTGTTGTTAGAGGGTTATATCATTGACCATGGGGAAAGATTATGGGTAACCTGTAGGAGGGGCATATTTCTCTTTCTTCCAGTAATTTGTTTGGAGAGCTTGCTCTTGCTGTTCAACACCACACAGGAATGTGTCTGTGGGCAGGCAGAGGGGAGGAGGAAATCAAAGTGGGAAAGATCGAAAGGTGACTTGGTACAATACATGTTTCTTGAATTAGAAGGAAGGTAACACATACTTGATACCTGATTTATGATGTTAAATCTATGAAGTGCAGTCTTGGGCTGTACTTAATGTTTAACAAATGATAAGATGTGCTTGGCAGTAAACAGATCTGTATAGCCTTGTCTAATGCATTTACAATCCAGCTGATAGATAATATCCATGGTCAGCTCAGGTGATAGAAATTCTGGAGATCAGTGAGGTGATCCTGGCTACGGAGAAGCTGAGTTCAATGGGCTTGGCCTGCCAGGCCAGCACAGCATGTGTGATACCAGCTCCCAGCTCATGCTTATCACACCTGACAGTGCAGACAGCAGTCCCTTAGGAAAGTTCACAGAATCCCGCTGAAGGAGGTGATGTGGTAAAGACATTTGCAGGCAGGGCTGTCTCACTATTAACCTCTTGTGCATCTTTTCCAGGTGCTCTCTTTGCCTCCATTGCCTGTGTGGAAGGGCTGTGTTCACTTGTGGCTACAGGAGTGTTCAACTCTCTCTATCCTGCCAGCTTGCACTTCATGAGGGGATTCCCATTTCTCTTTGGGGCTATAATTCTTCTTATTCCAGCAGCTATTATTGGGTAATCTGCTTTAAATTTCTAAACTTTGCCATAGGATCTGTGAAGTGTAATATGAAAAATAATATTTATTCTACTTAGGCTAGAGACTCACAGTTTTTAAAGCATATTTTCAGTTACGCTTGGGAGAGGGTGTTTAGTGCAGAGGTTCAGGTCCATTTCTGAATCCTAGTGATAAACCTCCAGACAAAGTCATGTAGCTGCCAGTGTTTTAAGTTCTTCAGTGTCTCACTCCTCCCCTCAGAGCGGAGTCCAGAATCTGGAGTTGAGTCTGAAAGCCCTTCTTGATGGAAGAGATGGAGCTCTCTTAACAGTCTCTCTTGCTGTTGTGCAACAATTGTCAGGGTTGTCTTCTTCTGTTCCTTTGAAACTTTAAAATTCATTTCATTCAGTAATAGCCCTGCATGCCTTCACAGGCTCTAACCGTTCTTTATTTCCTAGGTCGATAGAAATCTGGGGCTCAAAAGATGACTACAATCATTTCTCAGATGCTTCCCCATCCCCTGCAGATGGCTGAGCAGCAACTTAGCAACGAGGAACTGGCTGGTGTCCATCTGAAGACTGCTCTTTATTCTTCCCTTGAATGACAGATTAGCGAGAGGGACACCTCACTTGTCCTTACTAACTTTTAAGTGCCAAATAGTTGGTAATCATGTCTTTGCTAGTAGGAGCTCAGTTTGCAGATGTGAATGCCTCCTCACCGTTGTCATCTGTCAGAGAAAACCCAAGAGAACCAAAAGGCAATCAAGAGTAAAAGCTGATAATTGGCCATTTGCAAGGCTGGTTTGGGGTTTAGTGGGAAGGGAAAGTTCTGTTGCATGCTTTTAGTGGTGAGAGAGGACTGAATTTGGGTTTAATTGCCAAACATTTGCCCCCTGAGTACTACAGTGTGCAGCATCTGAGCTGTTGGTGTGGGTGAGGCCCAGACCAAACATGCAGAGCGAGGCTGAAGGAGAGGTACCCAACAGCGTGCTGCTGAGGAGAAAGATCTGTGCTCCCAATCGGCCCCTTGTCAATAGAAGTCACGCAAATGTCGCACGCCAGAAATCCTTACGATGAGCAGCAGTTTACCGCGGGAGTGGTCTTGCCATCCTTATTGACTAAACCAGCCTTAGCTTTGCAGGTTAGAGGTGTCTGAAGGTAACAGTCTGATGCATGAACAGTCTGATATAGTGAGTGCCAGTGGCATGTCCTGACTGTCTGTCTGCAGCACAGCCCAAGATTTCAAAGGTACTTTTGAGAAGTAGTAACTTGTGTGAAAATACTACGGTGCAAGTAGGTGCCTTAATTGACAGTTGCCTAAACTGATGAAGTTAAGGCTAAACTTGACATAATTGGACCTTCCTAACTGAAGAAAGACCCTTACGTAGTAAATTTGAGGCCTCGTATGTGGTTAAGTGTGCCCTAGTGTCGTGAAATTGCTGCTGTGCTTACAGCAGAGCTAGAAGCTGTTCTTCCTTATCAACACAGTGCTGTTGGGATGAGCTGGTGTGAAGACATGACTAGTGTCTTTGGAGATAAAATTATGCCCCAGATTTTCATGTCAGTGACCTCACTTCTGCCACCCTTCTCAGGAGATGTTGATGCCAACAAGCAAACCCCGTGTTCCTGGTGCTCATAATTGTTCTTTTCAAAGCATTAACTGTATTGCCTCAATCCTATTTTCTTCAGACTGCCATAAAACAACCATTCTGTGTACCTTGCATTGTACACACCGTTCAGACGCGTGCAGTCATGTTCTCAGCGGTGAAATTGCTTAGCAGTTACTTTCAGAATGAATAAAGCCTCCATTCTCTTTTATTGTTCATAAAGAGATAGCTTCTGGTGCAGCTGTTGATGACATTTGTCTTTGCCTCAGTCTCTGCTTCTCTCCCTTATTTTTATGCTGCTTCCTTTATTGAAGACTCTGAAGTAGGGAACCAGCAGCAGAAAGTTACCTGTCTTGTGGAGGATGAGTGTGTGAGATACCTGAGGCAGGAAAAATGCAGCTTTGGGACTTGCAAGCAGACAAAGCTGCTTTTCCTGAGCACTGGAGTAAAGCTATCAGGAGTGCTTAGTCTGGACCTGTTCTTCAGTGTGCAGTAAATGTGAAAAGCTTGTATACAGCCTGTTCATTAGGAGTTTGGGATGGAAACGGGAATTGGGGAGCAGAGAAGCAGGAGGTGGTGAAGTACAGAGGCTTTAAGAACTTAGTGTTATGCCACTTGACCTGTGTAGTTACATCAGTGGACATAGGCAGGAGTTATGTGTCTGATTGATGGGCTAAGCCCAGAATTGGCCTCCCTGAGGAACAGAGTGTGCTGTGAGTGCATTAGGTGATTGTAGCTGAACAGATTGTGAAGTAAGGCTTCACTACCAACAGGATCCATGGACACGAAAGCTAGCAACAGCTCAGCGTGCAGTGAAGTGAAACTTGTGTATGGGCTCTGTTTTCTGGGTTGTGTCAGAGTGCTTGCAAGGGAGAAACTCAATAGCAACTATTATGCTCTATTAAAAAAAAATAAAGTTTTTCTAGGCTATCCTCCAAGAACGACAACCACGAAGCAAACCCATGATCCATGGATTGTGCCTGTGGGCAGCAGGTAGAGAGTCCCTGGAGATGCAGTGAGCTGCATCAGTCCGTGCAAAGATGAGCTTGAAGTGGGGGTCCCCGTGGAGAATGGTGCCTGGAGAATGTCAGAGCTGCCACCCCTTTGGAGGATGAGAAAGCATGACAGCAAAAGAGAGCAAGTGGGAGAAGGCTGCAGGGAGAGGAGCTTGTGACACAGACAGAAAAGATGTGGGGATTTAGAATGTAAACCAAATTTATTAATAATGTCAGATAGAATTTTAAACACTTCCTGACGTGACATAGCAAAGGGATAAGGAAGGGTGAGAAAAGAAGGATTAATTTTCTTGACAGTGCTCAAAGTGTAAGGGGCTGCATATGGGATGTTTTATTGACGGCAGGGTGAGGTCATTAAGGTGAAGATAACCAAATGGTGGGGAAACAGGAGGAGTCACAGTCTGGGCAGCTAGAGCGTGAGATGGGATCTCACTGCAGGGAAGACACTGAAGCTGAGAACAAGTAAATCTCCGCATTGAGTGGTGGGTGAGAAGGTTAATTGCTAGATTGCTGTTGGGAAACAAAACACAATAATCTTACTGTGTGTTATTGGAGGGAGAAAAATCCTTAGGACTGTTTGTGTGGCCATGGAGGCCTCGATGCTCAATCAGTTACTCAAGACTTTTCCCTGAAGCAGCTTACAAATGGCTTTTATCCTGTGGCAGATTCACCTTTGGGCTCATCTGCTGGCTTCTTCCTATTTAATCTGGAGATTAGATAGATTCTATTTCTGATGAATGCTGAGCAGATAGAGCTATTAACCTTTCACTGGAGAGCAAAGATGCCATTAACTGTGAGCTGATAAGAACTCTCCATAAAGCTGTGGTTAAGCACCAGAACTTAACATTTTTTTTTTTTTCCTCAAACATTCATGGATCTAAGCCAGAAGGAAATGTATGTTCCTGACAGTTAAAGCAAGCAGCTAGGCTTCAGAGAGAGCCAGGAGAAGGACAAAGTAGCTGAGACTCCTCATTACCTCCTGAAAGAGTTATCTTCAGCAGGGACAGGCAGAGGAGCTTGCAGCTTCTGCAGGGTAGTGCATCAGGGCAGGCTGGTGTCCCCAGGCATGGCGCGCTCTTCCTCCTGTGCATGCTTTGAACAAGGATGTCTTTTGCATTATTCACTTTGCTCTGCATCAAAACAGACAAACTCAGGTAGGAGCTACGATGTCTGGTCCTAATTGCAGAATGCATGTTGTTGGGAACCTGCTCACCTTCCAAGCAGGTGTGAGAAGCAGGATGAGGGTGCAGAATTCAGGGGAGGGGTGTCAGGGTGCCCGCAGTTCCTCACCTGCAGGGTTAGCACCAGTCCTGCTCCCAGCCAGTGCACACAGCTGGCAGCCTCTGCCTGCCCTTTGCAGTGACTTTGCTCTTTTCTGGTATTTCAAGGGGAGTAGCTGCAAAAAGACCTGATGGGTGTTGAGAACAGGTCAGCAGAAGGAAACAAATGATACTGCATCCAGCAGAGAGTGGGCACAACTCTGAGCTGGAGGAGTGTAGGCAGGGCTGTCAGGGTTGAGTGGTAGTCAGCAGAGATAGGTCAGCTCCTGCGTGAAGGAACAGACCATGGGAGATCGGAGCACCAACAGAATAAAATACAGCCAGCATATAATAACCCCACAAGTACAGCACTGCAATTAGCATCTGATGAATCTAGGTGGATATATGTTTTCCAGAGTCATAATCCAGCCTCCTATGCCTTATAAAAATAGACCTGTTAAAGTGGTAAAGCTGAGACATCAGATGTAGGGAAGGGTGTTGTTTTAAAAGCACTCCTTGCAAAGACCCTGTGGAAACTGTGATCCAACCCCAAACTTCCATTGCCAGAGTTAAGAGCACAAAGTGGTTTTGCAGCATTAGGAAGTGAAAGGCCCCCAAGGACTGAGCACAGTAGTGATAAAGGGTCGTTACTGAGAAAAAGAAAGCCGCTGCTGAGCAGTTTAGAAGCCTCTCTGTGTTATCTTTCCCAAACAGGGGGATTTTGTTAGGGCCTAGCTTTTATTTGCCCTTTCCTGCTCTCAGCTTCTGACCACAAAGATATTCCTGTGGCACCCAGCAGAGGCCATACAATACGGACCATTCCTTCTCAACTGCTCTTCTCTCTCCTGCATCCTCTTGTGATGTTCCCCTCACCAGCTCCCCAGTTTTTGGTCTTCAGAAGATCCCTCCTCTTCAGACTTGTTTCTGGAAGAAGCTGCAGCCATTTGTGGGGATCTCTGTCCAGAATCAGTATCGATCTCACACCCTGCATTGCAGGAGTCCTGCCTCCCTAAGGGAGGGTGTGGAAGACAACTCATCCATCCTGGAGCCCACCCTGGCTTGCTTCACTGGCACCATCTGAGTGAGTACTGGCCTTTTAGTTGCCAGAGGCTTGCATTTGGAGGGTAAAGGGGGGCTAATGAGCCACAGGCCTTGTCTCAAGCCAGGGTACTAAGGGAAAAAATCTAGAGGGAGAAATCTGGTCCCATGTAAAAAGGGGTCACCTGGGAAGTCTCTGGAAGGGATGAGGCAGCTGTGCTGGGTCTAGGTCTGCCCCATAGAGGGCAAGCAGTCCAGGCCATTCTCTGACCCAGCCGAGGAGTCCCGAGAGGAACGGCCCTGGAGAAAGCGAATGATTTTGTCGATTGTAGCCTCCTGGTACTCGTGGGACCACCTGTGTTTGAGGGGAAAATTTGATTTCATTTTTCCATTGTGCACAATGCCACAAGATAGCTCAGTTTGTTTGGGTCAGGAGCCAGAGATCCCCTTCCTCCAGCCCAGCTTTCAAGGAGCACCTTTTTTCCCCTGTGAAAAACAGAGGAACACTGGATGCCACAGGAAAGCCCCTTCTCCTGTGCCCTGCCAGGCTGGAGGGCTATGAGCAGGTTGGGATGTCAGCCCAGAGGAAGCAGCAGGCAAGAGGAACTGAGGTGAGCTGTGAAACCTACCAGCATCGCTCCTGCCTGGAGGGCTGGGAATATGAGATGTGTGTCCACCCAGCAGTGATGGGGTGGGCAGGTTTGGTACCCAGAGGAGCCCCAAGAACAAAACCAGCAGCAGGGTTACAGTGGGGACCTTTGCTCCCTTCATGCTCTGGAGTATCTGAAGTGACTCACCTCCCCTTTGGCCTGTTCTGCCTCCCTCATCTGTTTCTCCCAATTTCCTTGTGCTCTTTGCTACTGCTTATGCAAGACATTCTCTCCAGGTGTCAGGGAACACCTTGGCACAGGTTCCTCTTACTTACTTGATACCATTGAATTTCAGAACAGCCCTCATGTCCTTGGGAAGTGTTTCTGGGTCTGGCCACTCAAAATGGTCTGTCACAGGTACAATGTTCTTTCCAGAGTTCAAGGCTGTCACAATCTCCTGCAGGAATGTGCAAGTGCTCAGGCTATGGTCCATGTCGGCCCATCACAAGCCCCTTCCTACTCCAATATCCACCAAGCTCCCTCCTGATGGCATCTCCTACCTTGTGCACCCAGTCCTTGCACTCAGGGTCTGCCATGCATTTGTCCAGTGCATTTGGCGAGAGGACCAGCACAAAATTGCGGGCACTCATGACGCTCTGGATCAGCTTGTCCTCAAACTTCCCTGCCTCCAGCTTCTCCACATCAATGAACACGCTGAAGCCGTGCAGCTGCAGGTGGACCTTCAGCAGGCTGGTGGTAAGAGAAGACAGCATGATGAGGAGAGCTACTGCCAGCACCAGGATTTCACGTGCTTTCCCACTACATTGGCCAAGATGTGGTGAGACAAAGGAGCAGCAGTCTCCCTCAGAGAACAGCACAGTCCTTGAGACAGCAGCTGCCAGCCCAGCCTGCTTACAGGTGTCTGGGCCCACACAGAAAATATGGGGAGCAAGAGATGAACTCCCTGCTGTGATCCCCTACAGCCCTATGAGCTCAGCATGAGAAAAGGGTAAGTCGATGTCAAAGAGGGACAGGCTGTCAGTGTCAGCACTGGGATTCAGCCTGCCCACCATGCCGCGTATGGCATGTGCTGTCCCCATTTGCACTGCTGCTTTTGGCAGCCTCTTCTCCCCGCTGCAGCCTGCAGCTCTCCTGGCTTCACACTCTCCCCACAGCTGATCACCAGCCTTTGCCCTGGGCTTCAGCCCAGCACTGTCCGATTACCTGCAGGACTCACCTGGCCAGCTGTGACCCTGTGCTCCTCCGGTAGCTGATAAATACATCAGTCCCATTGGATGTGGTTTGCAGTGTTATAGGGGAGTGCAGCATTTCTAGGCAGAGCAAACAGCAACCAAAAGTTAAAAATACCCAACAGGTCCTTCCAAATAACCCTGGATACTTGCCCCCACCCATCCCATCAGCAGTGGGACCCGCACCCCTTGCAGCAGTGAGGATGCGGACACGGTGGAAACCCGTGTCAATGTGACAGTCCTCCTGCAGCTGCTGCTCTGTCACCCGGTGCAAGAAGTTGCGGTTGATGCCGCACGTCAGCAGGTTGTATGTGTACTGACGAAACTTGGGGTCGATGCTGCCCAGCCAGTCAGCCAGGTTGCTGCGGTCGCAGGTGGAATAGTTCGCGAAGGTCTTCAGCTCTGTCAGCTCCCGGAAAAACCTGGCAGAGAGACAAAATTGTGGGGCAGGGAGGGGAGGCAGCTGGACTAGGCAGGACCTACAGACACTTATTACCACGTCTTTTATCTGCATAGGACAGTGTACAGGTGAAGAACAAGCTAAAGGAATAGAAAAAGAACAGCTGTGTGACTGTGGGAGTGTTGGTCCTCAGGACACAGAAGTATGAGTCGCTCAGCTAAGGGATGAGAAGCTCAGGTAAGTTCCCATCTTTCTGGGTAACTCCTGCATGCCATACATGGTCTCTTCCCATCCCATACTTCTCCTGTGTGCTGGGCCCTTTGCAGAAATCCTTCCGGCACTGCATACTGCACTGGAAAAGCCCTTTGGCATTTTAAGGATCTCCATTCTTGTCTTTGGAAGAAGGGAAAGTCACAGACCTTTTCCCTGGCTCTGTTACTGTGACCATGAGAGAGACCAACATGCCCTGGTGGCAGATTTACCTTTTCCGAGTGATGCTGGAGTCCATCCCTAAATCCTCCTGCAGCTCCTTCTCCGTCAGCCTCAGGAGAATGTCCCCATCCACTTGATGGTCCTGTCAAGAGAAATCCAGGCTGGAAAGGTTGCAGGAAAAGCTGTTGAGTGAAATGCTTACACCTCTTCTGCAAGATGAAGCAAAAAGATTCATTCAGGTGTCCCTCCCCTGGCATGCAGTCCTACCAGGAAGCTCTGGCAGTATTTGTTGAATCCAATCTGCTGCAGCCATGTCTGCACCTCACAGGGCTTCCAGTTGGGAACTGTGGGCAGGATGCGACGAGGAACCTCCTCCCCTATCATGCGCAGCACCTTTTTGGCCAGGGAGGAGGTGGTGCTGCTGGTAGAGTAACACACAACCCTCTTCAGGCTCTGCGTAGCCCCAATCTCACTGAAAATCTGGGGATAGAAAGGGAGGAGACATCACTTTGCTTTTCCTCCTCCTTATGGCCTGGGCCGGGCCAGCTAAGGACTGGGGTACTTGGTGAGCTCATTCATAGGAGAGCAAAAGACACCAAGATACTGTTGAGGCCAACCCTTCCCTTCTGCACCTCCTTCCTTCAGGACAGCCTTCCCTTTACCTTTGTTTTCTTCTGCCTGGTTTTGATGGCAGCCTCCGTGCAGAGGTAGAAGGTGGCGATGCACTGTGCCTCCAGCCGCGAGCTGTCCAGCAAGGACACCAGCCGCTGCAGGTCGTCTGCTGTTCTCCCCTGACTGTTGTCACTGCTGCCCAACATCTCGCAGGCGAACTGCTCTGGATCCAGTGAGGCAATGAACGGCTCCACCAGAGCCAGTGTCCCTGAGCGCTCCACCTCCTTCTCAATTTCTTTGTTGGTGGCCAGCACCGTGATGGCCAGGCACGCGTGCAGGCGGATTAGTTCATCATCTCTTGAGAACACCAGTGGGAAAAGCCACTCTGCTGTCCTCTTCTCAATCATCAGGCGCTGGTTGGCCTGCCCTCCATACATGGCACAGTTGGCCAAGGCCATGGCACAGTGCCGCAGCACGATGGGGTCTGTCCAGCGGCACCAGTAGAGGATAGCATCCAGGCCTCCATCAGAGATGAGCTGGAAACAGGTCTCCTCAGTGTGTTTGAACATGTGCTCCAGGATACCAGAGACGCTCTGTGCCAGCTGGGGAACATCTCGCTCCTTGGCCAAGTTCAGAATCACTCCGAGACCAATCCGAGCGATCCGATCCCTGCGGGAAGAAGAGGTACAGGGAGGTGAGGGTCAGATGGCCATGTAGCGATTGAGAACTGTGACTGGCATGTGGACTCCCTTGAGCTTTGGTGGCATTTGTTCCATGATAGCCAGATGTTTCCCTGTGTGACAAGGCTGCCTGATACGCTGCCACTCTGTGATGCAGTGAGATGCAGCAAGCTGGTGTTGGAAGAACCTGGGTCTGATGGAAGTGTTTGTGATATGGTACATAGCCCAGGACCACCATGCCAGAGGCTCTTGTGTGCCAGGTATGACATACACAGCAATTACCAGCACAGGGTAGGCTAATGCTGGTCTAAACATCTGCTTAGTCAGCTGTGCTGGGAGTGTGTGAGCTGCTTCATGTTCAGGGGTGAAAACTTGTTTGTCCCTAACCAGTGCTGTCCTCGGGTTGGTCTCCAGCTCAGTACCAAGCCCAGGACAGGGGTTTCATGCCTGACTGAGCAATCACACCACAGGGACATTTGAGAGATGGGGATGGCAGGGTGGAGGAAAGCTGGTCATCTCCTCAATCCTGTGCTCTCCTAGAAGAGGACAGCAAGAACCTGGGTGCTGTGAGGATGGTCTTAATATGACACCTGAAGGGGGCTGTGACCTGAAAGCATAGAGTGAGGAAAGGGGAAATGATGGGCTCTTGGCTGCCCTCCTGTGAGCTTGCCTGGGGCAGCTTCATCTTCAGCCTTAGAAAGGACCCATTTGGTGCTGTGACAGAGCTGCTCCATTCACAAGGCACGAGTGCTCCATCATTCCCCCTCCTCAGCTGGACGGGGACGAAAAAAAAAGATAATGAAAGGCTCCTGGGTCAAGATAAGGACAGTTTAATAAAGCAAAATCTGTGTGTGGAAGCAAGGGAAAACAAAAGATTTATTATTCTCTACTTCCCATCAGCAGGCAATGTCCTGCCACTTCCCCAGATGCTTCAGTACACGTAGCAGTTTCTCCAGAAAACAAACATAAGCAACAACTACCCCCACTTCCTCCTCCTTTCTCTTAGCTGTTATTGCTGAGCTGATGTCATATGTTATGGAATATCTCTTTGGTCAGTTTGGGTCCAATCTCCAGGATGTGTCCCTGCCCAGCCTATGGGTGAGGGTGGAATCTTGGAGAGACACTTTGATGCAGTGAAGCACTGCTCAGCAGTAGCCAAAACTTATGTGTTATCAACACCTTTCTAGTTACTGCTACAAAGCACAGCACTGAGAGAGCTGCCGTGGGGAAAATTAACTTCATCTCAGCCAGACCAAATACAACTATTTTGGAGGGCCCCCAGCAATGGTGGGGGTGAAGACATGCCAGCCTCTCTGCGCTGGCAGGCGGGAAGAGCAGTTCTGGGAAGCCTGTGGCCCACATGGCTCACGCTGACCTTGGGGTGGGTTTGGCAGCAAACACTGTGGAAAGCTCTGAAAAAAACCCCTCTGAGCCTGGCTCCAAGCCCAGACTTGGCCACAGAGCTGGATGACAAACACAGCCCCACCAGGTCTCCAACTCCCTGCAGCCACAGGATGGAGACAGGACTGGTCCAGCTCCTGACTAAAACACCACTCCTGCTGCACACAGACGCTGGGAGAGGTCTCTAAACCAGAGGCTTAGACCCAGGGTGGGGTCCTACACCTCCTTGCCATCACCTAGAGGTTGATGGTGGGTCAGGCTGTGGGAAGTGCTGCTCCAAGACACTGGCCCACAAACTGCTCCTGGAGCAGAGATGGCAGCTCCAGCTTTCTCTTGCCATGAAGCTAAGTGCTGAATTCAGATTGTGACAGTGATTTTTCCTAGGATCAATTCCACTTAAATGGACCTTCCTGATTTAGCTGTTGCTTCTTTTTGCCTTCCAGTGTACACTGCAAGGCCCAGGCTGTGAGTCCATGACCTTACAGCAATAGACATCACCCATGAAGCTGGAGCAAGACCATAAACTTTGGCCAGGCTTCCTCCACACATGCCCAGAGCCCTGTCTGGGCTGGGGCACACCGAGGGAGAGCAGAGCTCCAGAGTTATGCATTTGTCTGTGGGGTCTCAGGTGAGGAAGGCCTGATCCTGACCCAGCCCGTGGTGGGTATACTGCTCCTCTCTGGGACTGCCATGCCAAGGGCGGTGCTGCTGGGCTGTGCTCAGCCAGACACGGGGCAGGACGGCGAGTTCGCTGGTCACGGGACCTTACGGGAGTGTGTTCATGGTGTTTGAAGGGTGAGCTGCGTAAGGGTGCTGCATCAGCACCGCTGTGCATTTAGAGGTGTGGGTGCTACGTGGGCACATGCACCCTCATACACACACTCATATATATACACACATGCACACACATGCACACCCTGCCTTGTGCTGATGCTTTGGCAGAGCCAGTCCAATACCTATCACCATCTTAGGGGAGCAGCACGCTCATCTCCAGCCTCTGAGCTAGAGGTTGTGGACTGAGGGACTCTGGCCAGCCCCCTCCTTATTGGCCTCACTCCAGTACTGGTCAGCAGCAGAAAGTCTCTGGGAGCCACTTTGTCCTCCCCCTGCTGTGGTTAGGGCTAAGGGGCAGTCACGTCTCGTCCTTGAGGTTGCACGCTCTGAGAGAGCCAAACCAACCCAGCTCAGCTGCAAAGGGTGTCTTGTCTGGGTGGCTCCAGGCTGAGGGTGGCTCATGAGAACATCCTGATCCTCACCAGCATCCCTGCGCTGGGGCTCCCTCAAGCCATGGTGGGGCTAAGTCTTGCCATTGCCTGGGTGTGACCAGCAAATCGGGGACCACTCTGCGCAAGTGTTGGCAGGGGGGATGGCCCACAGTGTGCAGCTGAGGGGTTTGATGCACTGGGAGCACCCAGAGCAAGGAAATTTGGGGGTGTGGGTGGGATGAGCGGAGGAAATACCTGCTCTGCTGACCCGGGGGAAGGTTCTTTGCAGACTCACCTGTTTTCTGCCACCAGGATCTGCTCCAGGAGTTTTCCTGCCTGGCACTTGGTCTCCAGCTCTGCCGTGTACAGCAGGTTCAGCAGCAGGTCCAGGCCTTCCTCCAGGCGGATCACATCGCACAGCACTTTGGCCACATCCCTCCCCAGCGTGGGCATCCCCCAGGCTTCCTCCACCAGCTGGAAGACCTCGGCGATGGCCTTCCTCAGGTCCGCAGGGCAGGCAGCCTGCTTGGCACCGGTGATGGCCCGGTGCAGAGCAGGCAGGATCCGGTCCAGGGCTGCCCGCACATCGGTGTTCACCCCGGGGGAGACCTCCCGGTGGTCCCTGGAGCTGCCCCCGCCCACCCAGCTGCCTGCCTGGCTCACGCACTCGGGCACCACCAGCCTCTCTGCACCTGCCATGGTGAAGAACCGGCACAGTTTATAGAGGGAGACGAGCAAGGTGAGCACCATCGGCATCTCCTACCGCAGCATCCTTGGCCACCTGCCCGCCGGGAGCACCTGGCCAGAGCCACCACCCTCCTTGGGGGGACCCGAGGTGGCCGCGGGGGAGGCACAGGAGGGGAGAGGGAGCTGGCCCGGGGTCCAGTCGCAGGGCTGCGCCGACGGCTCCCGCTTCCCTCCCTGCCCTGCCGGGATGCGGAGCTGGAAGCGCTGACAGGAGCCGCCTTCCCAGAGCCAGGCTCAGCATCTCAGGTCCTCAGGGGCTGATGTCACCCCGCGCAGGCGCCTCCCCTCCAAGGAGTGGCTCATGTCTGGACAGCAGCATCCCCCTCTTCGATGCAGATGCTCTGGCATCCCCCCAGACCCCTCCTTCCACAGCCCTCCGCCTGCCCAGCTTGAGCTGAAGCTTGTCCCCCTGTCCCCTCAGCCCATGTCCCTGCCTTGCCCGAGGCGCTGCAGAGCCTGTGGTCACCTCCACGGCAAGCAGGGACCTCCACCTTGTTTTTGAAGGTCTCTGCCGGGCCCTCTGCGACTGGTGAAGGGGTAACAGGGTGGAAATAAAGGGCTAGGTGTTGCGGTGGCCACGGCCATGGTCACAGTGAGGTGGTGACCATCCTGGCACTGCATTTTGAACCCTTTTGGTATGGCTAAAGGGTGGTAAATAGCTCCCTTTGAGTGGTTGAAATTCAAAGCAGCTTCTCTGGGTGGATTCGGGATTTGCATGATAAAAGAAAGAGCAGAGGCAGCCTGGGCCTCTTTTTTTCTTTCTTTTTTTTTTTTTCCAGGCCAGACGTGCTCAGGGCAGAAATATTTTGGACACTTCTTGCCTGCTTGTGTTGGGAGGAGCAGCCTAAGTCCTTGGCTCCAAAACCAGGTTGTTGCCAGCTCAGACTGAGACTTAAATTCAAGTTGATGTTTTGATGCCACAAAGTCGCTTTTAATCCTCTCTGAATCCCCTACACAGGGACAGACAGAGGGAAGGGACATTAGCTCACAGCAGACAGTAAATAAGACGCCTGGAGCAGCACAGTACTGCAGGAGAGGCTCAGCACAGAACCAGTAAGGATTTTCCTGATAAATTATTATTAATTGGGGGTGACAATGCAGGCTGTTGTGATGCAGCACAGCAGAGGGGTGTGCTACCTCGGAGAAAGCTGCTGTTTGTGGCAGGCAGAATTGAAACCATTTCCTTAGGCTTGTCCCAACAAGCCCAGAGAGATGAGTTTTGCTTTGCTCTGCTCTGCTTTAGCTTTGCTCTACTTTAGCTTTGCTCTGCTTTGCTTTTTAAGAGGGATTTCCTGCCCCAGCAGCTCTGGCTCTGGGAATGGCCAGGGTTCCTGGTCTTGCCCTGGAGGATCAGCCCCATTGCCTGAGCTCTCCTTGCTGGCTCTGCTCAGCCTTTGGATGCAAAGGCTCCCCAGGGACCCCATTACTTGAACAAGCCCCTCTCCTGGGGTCTCCTTCTGACTTGTTTAAGAGCACAGCAGCTGGGGAAGGGTTTGCTGAGTCTTCATGGGTCTGTGGTTGCTGGTGGTTGGGAGCCTGGAGCAGCAGGGGGGAGCTTTGTCTCAGCCGATCAGCAAAAGCAGCTCAGACACTGCCCAGACATTCTCTCCTCCAGCTTCTCCACAAGCCTGGGTCCTCTCAGGGTGCTTGTCCCTTAGGTTTCATTAAACAGGGATAGGATGAAGCTTTAGTGCAACACTGGGCTGGTGCTTGGACCCGGGGACAATGCCAGCCCTGCCATAGCTGAGGCCAGGGGGTAAGGAGACAGGCGACAAGGTGGCAGGAGAAGTCCTGCCCCAACAGCTCATATCTAGTGGCTGCTCTCAGCTCACTGGAGCTTTCCAGGTGGAAATGCCTTTCACAACCCTTTTTAAGTGACCATTTTTAAGGGTCACAGAACCCTGCAACAGGCTCCCCAGAGAGGTTGTGGAGTCTCCTTCTCTGGAGATTTTCAAAACCCACCTGGATGTATTCCTTTGTGACCTGTGCTAGATTATATGATCCTGCTCTGGCAGGGGGGTTGGACTTGATGATCTCCAAGGTCCCTTTCAAACCCTGACACCCTGTGATACCTTGTGATACAACACCAGAGTGAAGCTCTTTACAGCAAGGGTGGGAACAGCCAATGCTGGGAAATGCCTCTGTGCAAGCTGGCCGAGGCAAGGAGAAGTGGTCACTCTGTTCAGGTTCTTATCTCTCCAAATATTCCATCACTTAATAAATCCCAGAGCTGTGATGTTCTTGACCTAGGGCCAGGATGGACCCCACAGATCTCCTGCCCCAGCAGTGCCATGGC
This sequence comes from Megaceryle torquata, assembly GCA_024611175.1. Lineage (NCBI taxonomy): Eukaryota > Metazoa > Chordata > Aves > Coraciiformes > Cerylidae > Megaceryle > Megaceryle torquata. Next base: position 18,948 of record JANIJG010005636.1, read on the forward strand.
AGCCAGAGACAGTATCTCTGTAGCCTTGTGTGCATTTGCTCCTTGTCCCTCATTACATAAACATCCCGGAGTTATCAGGAGCTGCTGAAAGAGCTGAGTAGACATTAATTAGTAACCAAAAAGATTGGTCAGAAAGGGAATGATGGGAGCAAAATACACAGGCTTTTGTTTGCCTACGGCAGTGAAAGTGCAGAGGGTTCCCATTCTGCCTCTGCTCCCTCCCTTCTGGCCGATCACCTCTGGCCCCTGGTTTCCCGTTCACAGAGGTAGCACCTACTCCATCACAAGCCACCGTGCCCTGGGTCTTCCCAGATCTGCTCCTGGCCTTGCTGATTGAGAAAGCCAAAATCCCAAGAGCAAGTCCTCCAAAACGCTGATGTTTTGGGCAAGGATAAGCCCAGGGCTTTTCCCTTTTCCTTCAGAGCATTGCTCTCACATCCCTTCTCATCAGGGTTTTTGTCTGGCCTTAGGTGGAGGCTAGGAGCTTTAATGACATGAGGCTTGCTATGAAATAAGTGTGGCAGGACCTCAAAACTGGTTCCTGTCTCTGACGTGCTGTGCTTCCCTGCTCAGTGCCCAATGGGAAGGCACTGGCAGCAAAGGCACAGCCAGCAGCTCTCAGAGCTGCCTGTGTGCGTGGGGAGCCCTGTCCTGCCGCTCCCCCCTCCCCCCCAACATATCCAGTGTGATACAGGCTGCAGGGGATGCTGGGTGGGAGATCATCTCTGCCCCTTTCTGCTCTGCTCTGACCTTGGCTTGTTTGTTTTCTCCTGCCAGGGCAAGGTGAGCAAACAGTAGATGCCAGGGCCCTGGCCGCAGCCGCACTCCAGCTCACACAGTCACAGGAGGGCTGTGCTTCTGGCTGCTCAGGATGAGGCTCCTCTTCCCTGCCATTGTGCTGGCCCTGATCACCACTGTCCATGCCGCTGAAGGTGAGCTGGAACTGGCCATCCCAGTACCAGGTGCCTCCTGCTTGTAGCCAGGATGGGGATGGGAGCTCCTGGGCTGATGGAGGGGCTGGGGAGTCCAGAAAGGGTGAGGTGGGGACCACTGTCCTTGTTGGCTACACCTTGCAGCACGGAGAGAAGGCAAAATTTACCTGAGCAAATCCCTGACCATTCTGCAGCCAAACTGCCAGCTTGGAGCTGAGACCCTGGCACAGCCTGGTCTGTGGCTCCTATCCCAGCAGGACCTGAGTGGGAGCAGGGAGAGGTGCTGCTTTAACCCTGGTGATGAGGTTGACCATGGAGAAGTGGGGTTCTCCCAGGCAGGATGCACCCCTCTTTGCTTTCACCCCTGGGGCTGGGCTGGGGGTGACACATCAGCCCCACTGCTCACCCCATGTTACTCCTCCTGTGCTGGCGGGTGGTTTTTGCAGAGTCCTGCGAGGGCCACTGCGAGGACGGCTTCGATCCGCAGCGCAAGTGCCAGTGCGACACCCTCTGCGTGTACTACCAGAGCTGCTGCAGTGACTATGCCACCGTGTGCAAAGCCAAAGGTACCAGCCTCCTCCTGGCCAGAGCAGGGCTTGCTGGGGCAACCATGGGTGTCCAACACAGTGGGGGTTCAGAGGAGTCTGTGGTGGGTCAGCTCTGCATGTACCAGTGTCCATGGGGTGAAGTCAGTGCCAGGATTTGGTGCTCAGGGTGCTGCAGCACCAGGGGGTTTTAGCAGCCGTCCACAGCGTGGGGTCCCTGCAAATCTGTACTGTCTGGGAGCAAGCGACTCCCACACCCAGACCCAGTGGGAGACACCCAGGGGTCCTCAGGACCAACCTGCTCCCTCCCACAGTGACCCGGGGAGACGTGTTCGCCTTGCCAGAGGATGACTATCTCGACTACAACCTCACCATTGACTTGGGCACTGAGGCACCCCCCCCTGAACTGTTGACGGTGGAGCCTACACTGGAGGGCACGCTGGGCCCTGAGGTCATACTGCCAGAGGTGCCCAGCACCACACCAAGTTGGTCTGAGGAGCAAGAGCCTGAGGAGCTGTGCAGCAGGAGACCTTTTGATGCCTTCACTGACCTGAAGAACGGTTCCCTTTACGCTTTTCGAGGTATCCTGGGGACCTTTCCCAGACATGTGGGTCACACTGCTGTGCCATCACCCTGCACTGGTGGCTGCGGTCCCTCCTGCAGCTCCCACCTCCCCTGTCTCCCCAGGAAGGTACTTCTATGAGCTGGACAAGATAAGCGTGCGGCCCGGCTACCCCAAACTCATCAGCGATGTCTGGGGCATCGAGGGCCCGATTGACGCAGCATTCACACGCATCAACTGCCAGGGCAAGACTTACCTCTTCAAGGTGGGCAGGAGCCTGTCTGCAGGGCTGGGGGTGCTGCTGGGGCAGCCAGCACAGCCCTGCAACCCACCCAGGCACACTCCATGCACACAGACACACAGCTGCTGACAGATATCCCCACATCCCTGTGGCTGTCCACAGCCCCAGGCAGCCACAGCCTCACCATGGGGCTTCTCAGCAGCCACTCACTCCCTTTGGTAGACCTGCCCCTGGGGGGTGCTGCACCCAGCCCTCTGACCCCCACTCTGTCCCACACCCCCAGGGCAGCCAGTATTGGCGCTTTGATGATGGAGCCCTGGACCCCGGGTACCCCCGCAACATCTCCGAGGGCTTTGAAGGCATCCCGAACAACATCGACGCAGCTTTCGCCCTCCCCGCGCACAGCTACCACGGCAATGAGAGAGTCTATTTCTTCAAGGGTATGGGGTCCAGCAAACTGCTCCCAGGCAGAGACTGGCACTGGCAGCTATAGGCAGGACTTCCCTTCTCCCTGAGGCACGTGTGCCCCACTAATGTCCTGCTCATCCTCTTCTAGACAAGTACTACTGGTCCTACGACTTTGCCCAACAGCCCACACAGGCTGACTGCGAGAAGTCCTCCCCATCCACTGTGTTCAACCACTATGCCTTCATGAACCGGGACAGCTGGGAGGATGTCTTCCAGATCCTTTTTGGCGGCAGGATGAGTAAGGGCTGGGCCAGCCCTGGGGCAAAGGGTTGGTGGGTGCCAGTATAGCCCACACTGATGAGGTGCGAGGGGTGCAGGTGCCCAGGGAGGAGGGAGTGATGCGTGGGAGCCTGGGCCGACTGGATGAGCTGCTTTGCTGGACCCGGGCTCAGGCTATGCACAGGAACCCCCCAGGCCACAGCTGCATCTCCCACAGTATTCCAAGTCCCACCCTCTGCAGCCTTTATGCCCCCCACTACTGAGCCCATGACCAATCATCACACACCACAGCATCGCTGCTGGGGACTGTTTATTCCCACTGGAGCTGCAGATGCCACAGGAAAACCCCAGCCCTAGGCGAGAGAAATGAAAGATGGAGAAGGGGGTTCAGCAGCACAGGGCTGATCCCAGCTGAGGGTGGGGGCAAGGGGCTGCTCCTGGCTCTGCTTGACCTGTCTCCCTGATACCAGGCTGGGATCCTTTGGAGCATCCCCATGGGTCTGGGAGCAGGTACTGGGGGCTGCCTGTGGGGCTGAGCTCAGCTCACCCCTCTCTGTTGCTGCCCCTCTCACTTGCCCTCTACCTCTTTGCCAGCCGGGGCGAGCAGCCCGCGGTACATCAGCAGAGACTGGCGGGGGGTGCCCAGCCGGCTGGATGCCGCCATGGCCGGCAGGATCTATGTGGCGTCCCACCAGCCCCGGAGGAGGAAGTCTCGCCGCCAGCGCAAGAGGTACAAGAACCACCGGTCACTGAATTTGGGTTTCTGGAGTTGGCTGCAAAATGACTCTGAGTCTGCGGGCATTGAAAGCGACTGGCTGTCAGGCTCCAAGTGCGAGACCCTTCAGAGTGTCTACTTCTTTGTAGGAGGTGAGTCTGAGGTGGCAGGATCTGGGAGAGATGCAGAACCAGGGGGGCAGGGGAGGTGTCCTCTTGCTCTGCAATGTCCCCGAGCTCTGGGATGGAGCAGGAAGGTGGCCAGGGCTGGTAGCTCTGCCCCGTGGGCAGTCCTGACAGCCATCTCCCCTTCCTCCCAGACAAGTACTACCGCGTCAACCTGCGCACCAAGCGCGTGGACCTGGTACAGCCCCGCTACCCCCGCTCCATCGCCCAGTACTGGCTGGACTGCCCACAGCCCGGGGAGGACAGCACCTGAGAGAGGTCCTGCCAGAGCTGCCCTGCTGTGCAGCCCCTAGCTAGACAGAAATAAACTGCAGAGCCCCATCCGTCCATACGTCTATCCGTCCCGTGGTCTGTTCGGTCCTCATAATCCAAGACCCCCATGCCCCTGAGGGCGTGGCCGCAGCTGCTCAGATCTGCTCTGCCAGCCAGTCCAGGGCCTCTTCCAACTGGAGGAGAGGGATGGTGCTGGCAGCTGCCAGCCAGGAGCCAGTGGGGTCAGGTCTCCAGCACCCACAGCCCCATGCCAGAGCAGCTGGGCGCAGGATGGGTGCCCATCCCTGAGGGACCCCATCCTTTGCTGCTCTGCTTACCTCTCGGCTCCTGCAATCCTGGCCATGGCGGTGCCGAAGGGATGACCCTTCCCCGGGGTGTGGGACAATGCTCAGGGCCTGGCAGCTCCCGAGGGAGTGGGTGCCGCTGAGATGAGCTCCGGCTCCTGCTCCGGCTCCTGCCATGACAACACATGAACAGACCCTGAGCCACTGTCCCACCACCCTGTATAGCCCCAGGGGCTTCCTGAGCCACAGCTGATGCTCAGGGGCTTGGCCTCAGGCCCTAGATCTCACCGCTTCCCCTGGTGTGCCTGGGGGTGCCCAGGGAGCTGATGAGAGCCAAGTAGACCCATGTCCTCTTGGCCAGGCGGCAGGACACGGGTGCTTCCCTCAGTGGGGACCTGTTGTGGTGCAGGGGGCCCTGGCAGTGCCTGCGGGTGAGCAGAGCAGTCAGGCTGCTGTGCCACACTGTGCCACCCCCCTTTGAAGAGATCCCCAGAGCCATACCTGGGACATGGTGGCATTGGCCAGCCCAAGGCAGCACTGGGGGCAGTCAGGGCAGCTGGAGGTGGGAGGCAACTTCTGCAAGAGGGGACAGCAGTGAATTGATCTCACCCTGCTATGAGCACAGCCTTACATGAGGACGTCCATGGAGTCTGGGACCCCCCATGCTCACCGGTAGCTGGGGGCCAGAGGTGGGTGTTGTGTTTGGGTGCCGGAGCCTTGCAGGGAGGCTGGAGGGGACACGGGGGATGTGGGCACTCCGGAGATGGGGCTGGGTGTCACAGGAGTGGGTGGCTCTCTGGGATGAAACAGCTGGGACACCACCAATGGGGTCTGGGGTCATCCAGGGTGGCCTGGAGAGCATGAAGAGAGCAAGGCAGGGCATTGGCAGCCTTCAGAGAACCTACAAACCCTGCCTGGACCAAGGGAGTCCCTAGGAGAGACTGGCTGACACAGGGTCTCTGGCTGGGAGCCCTGTTTGCCACACCAGCCCCTTGAGCCCCTGTTCATGGGTCCTGTGTGTACCCCTCATACCTCAGCTGCTCATTCTCCACTACGAAGTCCCGCAGGAGGCCATAGAGGCTGGACCAGGCTGGGGCTCCCTCTGATGGGAGTTGCCCTTCAAGAGGGGAGCGATGCAGCTCTGTGGGGCCATGCCTGCCTCCCCAGCCTGGCCGTGCCTCCAACCTAGAGGGGGACACCAGGACCTCTGTGCTCCTTGTTGGTACCCTGGGCAGGCACAGCTGCTGGCGAAGGGAGAGGTTTTCCAGCTGCAGGGCATGGATTTCCTCCTCCAAGGTTTGCAGCAGCTTCTCCCGGGGCACCTGGGCACACAAGAGGGTGGCTCAGGGTGGTCCCAGAAGGACAGAGCACCTGTCAGAGCCCACAGCCCCTGCCTGCTATACCCTGTTGGCCAAGGGTCTGGTAGTGACCCTCCGGGCCCGGCTGGCATAGTGCAGAGTGCTCAGCGTCTCCGAGAGGCAGCGTGAGGAGGGGGAGATGCAGGCGACCTGACAATGAGGAAGAGCTGCAGGTGAGCTGCCAAGCAGGGTTCACCCATTTCCCTCCAGCAGGGTGAGATCCCGGACCCCGCATCTTCGTGCACCCCTGGTCAGCTGCCTCCATGCACATACCATCAAGGTGATGCCTGAGCCACCCAGGGAGTGGGACAGCAGCCGGGTGAGCTTGCTGTCTCGGTACGGGATGTGTGTCCGCTTCCCTCGGGGTTTGGCCAACAGAGAGATACAGTGCCCTGATGGAGGACGAGCTGCAGAGAGTGCAACAGGGCTCCGAAGGGGACAAACAGCTCATGCTCCCATAGGGGAGTCCCCTGGCTCTTACCCAGTGCCAGGAGGCTGCGGTTGATGTTGTTGGCCTCCACGCAGAGCTCCCCACTGGAGCCGGTCTCCTTCACCCGCTCACTGCCAGCCAGGTCCACGAAGCACAGTGTGCCCTGCTTGCTGGGGCAGGTGCTGGGCTGGGGGACCCATGTTGAGGGGTGATGCTCTGGATCCCTTCACCCCTTCTATGTGGCTCACAGCAGTGCCCCAGCTTCTGGGTCTGGGATCTGGCTCCCTGCTCTTGCCCAAGCCTCACTAATGCATCCTTGGGGAGGAGGATGTGACCCCCCTTCTCCCCTACCCTTGGGCTGTTTGCACCCCCATAGAGCCCCAATCTCCCCTCCCCCCTGGAGCAGGATGTGTGCTCACGGTCTGGTGGCGGACATGGATGGTCAGAAGAGCGTGGCTGCGGCTCGAGTGTCTGTTGAGGGCATGTGCCGATGTCCGTCGCCTCTGTGATCCTGCCAGGGGGACACTGAGAGCTGCAGGGGGGCACAACATGCCCTGCCAGACATGAACCTGCCTGGGGAGCTATGGGTCTGGTTTGGGGAGGGCTGACTCCCCCCACACCAGGGTCTGTCCCACTCTGAACATGCTCCTGCTGCATGCCCATGGCTGAGCACCTTGTAGAAGCAGGTTGGCGATGTCCTCCAGGCTCTCAAAGTCCATGATGAGCTGGTTCTCCACATAGAAGCCACGGGTTTTGCTCCACCGCAGGGGCAGAGCACATGGTGGCCCTGGGCTCAGCAGGTCCCGGACCTGGTGGGTATGGCAGAGGGAAGGCACTGGGGGAGTGGGGTCATTGGGAACCAGTGGGGCCAGCTTGCGTGGCCAGGCAAACACTTACCTGCTCGTTGTAGATCTCCAGGTAGGATGCACTGAGAGCCAGGTCAGAGCTGTGGCTCTGGCTCTGCTCCAGAAGGCAGGCAAAGGACCTCTGCATCAGCCCCAGCAGCCCTGGGGCTGCTGGCCGGGACTCGCTCTGCGGACATGCCAGAACGATGAGCAGTCACAACATGTCAGGCACCCACCTGCTCCCACCACCCTGGCACCCATGACCAGGTGCAAAGAGCCCATCCCACCATTATGATCAAGTCAGGTGCTGGGTATGGTGTTGTACCTGGGTGAGGGGTCCCATCAGGGTGTAGGTCTTCCCTGAGCCAGTCTGTCCAAAGGCAAAGACAGTGCAGGAGAAGCTGTGGTAGATGCTGAGCCTCAGGCATGGCCCCAGGTGGTGGCACAGGGATGCCACCTCCCGGCATGGTCCTGGCAATGCAGACTGGCCAGCGAGGCCTGGACAGGTGCAGGGGGTGTGGGGTGGGTTTGGAGGATTGGGATCCAAGAGGGGTCTCGCTGGGACTCACCCATCTGTGGCCAGCTCCACCAGCTGCCTCATCCCACTGCCTTCGAACACAGCCTCCTGTGAGGCTCCCGCATCAAACACTGTGCTGAACCCAAAGGTGGTGTTGTGCCTGGCTGCACTCACCTGGGAGTGGGGACAGTGGTGGCTCAGGGGGTGCCACAGCCCCCCCGGACCCTAGTGAGGTGGCGGCACTTACATGGACGGTGCCATTGCCGAGGCTGTGCACAACCTGCCGGTCACCTCGCTGCATCTCTGTGCAGGTCAGTGGCCGGACCCTAATGGTGGGGGAAAACAGGGACACTGTTTGTCACTGCATGGGGACCCTGGGGAACCCTGCTGTGCCCCTGTCCTGGGCAGGAGGGTCCCTACAGCGTCCCAGAGTCATTTTCTTTCTCTGCCCCCCGCCTTACCTCAGCACCACTCTCAGGCGCACCTCTCTGCCCACCACGGGGCCTTCCCGCTCCTCTCTGGGGCTCCTTTGGGGAACAGAGGACAGTGGGGTGATGGGTGGCCCCCGGCTGGGGGACCTGGCCCCGGTCACCCCAGGGGCTGGGGTATAGGAGCTAACAGTCATGCTGTGCTCGCACCGTCCTCCCGTCCCCACTGGGGCCTGTCAGGGGACAGCGTGAAATGTCCCCCGAGTCCCCCCAGAGGGAACGTCCTGTCCCCCACCAGCTTTTCCGGGGTGCCAGCCCCCCGCTGGCTGCCCAGGTGCCTGTACCGCCGGCTGGTCACTGCCCAGGCCCTGGGCGGGGTGGTGTCTCTCCCCTCCGGTTCCCCAACGACTTACGGTCTCTCCGGGCCCCGTGGGAGTGTTTTGGGCCGTGCACCCGTCTGGGGCTCCCAGCCCCGCTCCCTCTCCGGCTCCATTCGCTCCCCAGCCCCCCTCGCTCGGGGTGCCCGCAGCTCCCGGCTGGTCCCAGCAGCAGCCACCGCAAGCCGGCCCGGGCTGCCCCGCACAACAGGTACCACCGCTCCGGTTAAACATTGACCGGTGCCAGCCCCGCGGGAGAGCAGCAGCGCCACGGCGGGGGGCGAGGCAGGGGGGCAGGCGGTGACAACTCGGCCCTGGGAGCCGGGGAGGGGGCACAGGGGGCTCCGAGCTCCAGCAATGGCTGGGGATACCCGACTCGCCAGCACCGGGCCCCCATGAGCTTCCTCTGAGACCTGGGATCTTCACAGGCCCCACCGTGCCCCGACGACGGCGTAAGGGAAAAACCTACCGGGGAGTATGGGGAGCTGGTGCTGTTACTGGTCCCTGGGGGTGCCGGGGGAGAGGGTCCCCGAGGTAGCCGGGGCTGCTGAGGGGTGCGGACCGGGAACCGGCTCCGGGAGCCGCCGGAGAAAGGCTGAGGGGGGCTCAGCACCGCCCGCTCGGGGCGGTCCCAGCCCGCGGGGGGGGGGGGGG
>JANIJG010005637.1:0-15671 GCA_024611175.1 Megaceryle torquata
TGGTGACATTGGAGTTATACCTAAAGGAAGGGTTATGCTCACCTTGTCACATAGGCTGATGTGCACACAAATAAGTGATTAACTGCCCGATAAATGGAAAAAACAAACAGTAAAGAGACACTTTAAACATTTTATTTGTGAAGTTTCATTACCCTCTCATTGCCAAGTAGAGGAAATACGAGGAAATCCCTAAGACCACTGCTTCTACAAGGAGATTTTGAGATTATTTTGAATAATATCATTCACTGTGAAGTTATTGTACACTTTGTAATAATGCCTTTATCCATGCAGTCAGCCGCCCTATCCAGTGTGTGATCTTGTGACTGTCCCTCATCACAGTGGCAAACTGCCACTTTCTCAGAGTGAGGCCCACCAGCAAGGTCCTTTGGAAGTCTGTAACACTTACAGCAACACTCATCTATACATTTTTCCATCCTTTTTATGGATCTCATCATTATTTCCCATTGCAGCCATGTCCTGGCCAGCTCCCCAGCTGAACTCAAGAGGCAATATAGATACAACTTCAACAGCCTTAGCCTCACTTTTAGGCCATTCTACTTTCCATTGGTTAACCTTTACACTACTGGCCTCTTATGCAAATTTCCAGGGTTAGTTACTTCAGGAATCAGTTATTCCCCTGACATTTACAGTTTTTAAGGAGGGCTTTTTCCCCTGTTCAGAGATAATGGGGTATTGATATTGTTTCCTCTAAGTGCTTTGTACAGGGATGTGGTCCCTTGAACTGCAGTAAAGGGGTTTAGCCAGAAAATAGTAAACTCTTCTTTAGTGGTGTAAGGCAGTAATCTGTGAACTCTGTGCACTGTTTTTGAAGTGGGAAAGCAATGCACAACATAGCTAATGTGCCTTTTTGAAGATACATTTTTTCATGTGTTTAATTTTTTAAATTTAACCCATTGGACTTCTGTGAAATAGGAAATTAAAAGCAAGAGAGACGTGAACTGTTTTCTGGCATTCTCAAAGTCAAATCTGTAGATAGCACAAAAGACAATACAGTCTGATTTTGGTGAACCTCCAGAAACTGGGTGCATTCCCACCTCACCACACAGAATTAGGGCAGTTGCACTGGAGCTGACTCTGCCTCAAGCAGGCTGCTGGCCTCTTCATTCACTCATTTTCAAATAAGGAGATGGAAGCCTTCAGGTGGAGCATTCAGTAGCTGGAATAACTCTGTAGGCAAGGAATGGGGCTTGACTCTTTCTTGCAAAGTGACTGTAATAAAAAATACCAGCTGAAGGGTGTTGCTGTGTCCATCTCATATAATGGATTCATTACCAGAGAGGTTCTGTTCCCTCTGATACAACAGCTTTCTGTAAAAGTTCCTGTGTCTGAGAAACTACCAAGATATGGCAGTACTGCCTCCAGAGCTCAGCCCTGTAAATAAACTTAATGTTTCTGAATGATTGTTTGGATCCAGCTAAAAATGACACTTTTCCAGCCATTCTAATCAGGTAATCTTTGGAAGAGGCTGAGCAAGGAGTGTGAGAAAGAGAAAATGAAGATTGGCATACAACAGAGAAAAGACATCAGAGAGTAAATAGAGTGAAGGGAAAGAAAAGGTCAACTCCTAAAACACAGAACAAAGCACTGTACACTGGTGTGAAAAGACAAAATGGAAGAAACACAAAATGAAAGATAAAGGAAGAAATACTGTTTACACTACACTCCCTTAAAATTTCCTGAGTGCAGACAGAGCTCTGCAAAAAGGCCACTTCTTATTCCTTTGAATTGCTGAGCTGGCAGGTAAACTAGCAACATAATCATGCAACCAGATAAATCAAAGTGTGACATGGATGGTTTAATCTTTGCACTGGTTCTTTCTGACCTGAATTTTTAAGATGGTTCATAGTACTACAAAATCAACCACATAACCCCATGCCCAAGTACCAGTTTCTTTGCTGTATTTAAATACATTCTAAAATATTTTTTTTGTATTCGTGGAGAGTAAAGTGGCTGCAAGAACTGGGCATCTCAGAGGGTCCATGATAGAACGTTTCATGTCCAGGACACTTGTTTCAATATTGGCAGTGACTGAAAGGTTTGATAACCATCCAGGAGGTCCAAATAAAACCAGTTATCAACCCAGTCCTGTTCCTTTAGAACTTTAGATCCTTTAAATATAAACCAGAATAAAAATATCTAAAAGAAAAAAATAGCAGAAGTCAGTGAATATAATTTGATTTTTTTAATGTAATATGAGAAGTTTTAAATACCTGAGAACGTACAATTTATATTCCTCTCAGTCCTTATAAATATGTTACCCTGACAAAAGCAATTAAAATTGAGTATCAAATCAAAGCATAGAATCATAGAATGGTAGAGGTTGGAAGGGATATCTGGAGATCGAGTCCAACCCCCCTGCCAGAGCACCATCACCTAGGGCAGGCCACACAGGAACATATCCAGGTGGGTTTTGAAAGTCTCTAGACAAGGAGACTCCACAACCTCTCTGGGCAGCCTGTTCAGGGCTCTGTCACCCTCACAGTGAAGAAGTTTTTCCTGATGTTAAGGTGAAACTTCCTGTGTTTCACCTTGCTACCATGACCTCTTGTCCTATTACAGGGCACCACTGGAAAGAGACACCCACTCTTCAGATACTTGTAAACATTAATAAGATCGCCTCTCAGTCTTCTCCAGACTAAACTGTCATGGGGCTGTCAGCCTTTCCTCATAAGAGAGATGTTCCAGTCCCTTCATCATCCTTGTATCTCTCCACTGAGCTCTCTATAGTATTTCCCTGTCCTTCTTGAAATGGGGAGACTGGAACTGGACACAGTACTCCAGATGTGGTCTCACTAGGGCAGAGTAAGGGGGGAAGAGAACCTCCCTGGACCTGTTGGCCACACTCTTCTTTATGCATCCTAGGATACCACTGGCCTTCCTGGCCGCAAGGGCACATCGCTGTCCTGTGGATAACTTATTGACCAACAGGACTCCAAGGTCCTCCTCTGTGAAGCTACTTTCCAGAAGGTCAGCCCCTAACCTATACTGGTGCATGGTGGTATTCCTGCCCATGTGCAGGACTCTACACTTATCCTTGTTGAACTTCATTAGGTTTGCCTTTGCCCAGCTCTCCAGTCTGTCCAGATTTCATGGGATGGCAGCACAGCCTTCTGGTGTGTCAGCCACTCCTTCCAGTTTCATATCATCAAACTTTGCTGAGGATACACTCTGTCCCTTCATCCAGGACACTGATGATGATGTATAAAACTGGACCCAGAACTGATCCCTGGGGAAAACCGCAAGTTACAGGTCACCAACTGGACTCTGTGACACTGATCACAACCTTCAGAACATTATTGTTCAGCCAGTTCTCAACCCATCTCACCATCCACTCTTTCAATCCACACTTCCTGAGCTAGCCCACAAGGATATTATGGGAGGCAGTGTCAAAAGCCTTGCTGAAGTCAAGGTAGACAACACCCACTGCTCTCCTTGCATCTAACCATTCACACCATCCTAGAAGGCTATCAGATTAGTCAGACATGACTTCCCTTTAGTAAATCCATGCTAGAAGTTAAAAGAGTAAACATAGTCCTGGTAATATCTGTCCCATATATATATATGGGACAGTTGAAGATTTTCATTGGGAAGCATAAAGCAATTGTATGTATCACTGATGCTCATCTTCAGCTCCTTTGCTACTTTAAAGATTTGGAACAGCGAAAATATTGGAATGACCTGAAGGAATGATATGTGGGTAGTTTACATTTTAATTGTTGTGTGCTACTTGATCTGAAGCCTTTGTCATCCTTTCTATGTATGTTATATTTTGTACATCTCTGGGACTGAATACTTAATTTTTTAACAGCATAGGATTATATGAGCATGTTGGGAATATGATTCTTTTGCTTCCTCTGCTCTGTTTAGGTTACTGTTACTATTTTTTTATTAAGCCAAAGAGCAAATCAGTACTAAGAAACAAAAAGAAAACCTTCTATGCTTTCTGACAAAGAGAAATTGAACTTCTCTGCAGGCACATATTTCCTGGTGTACAGTTGTTGTGCAATGGATGATGTCTATTGATCAGCTTTACTGTGCACCTCTCAGGGTAACACTGAATGAGGGAAGAGCACGGTTAACATGGTTACATGAGTACAGCAGTTTGAAGGGCAAAGTAGACACAGAATCCATATCTTTAAAGCTTCTATTGTCATACCCTACTGACTGGGCATATTTCAGTGGCCCGGAGAGATTACCACCAATGAAAGATCTGGGTATATATATCAAGTTACGATATGTAGCCATCTGCAATTGCACTTTCTAAATGGGTAATATGGGAATAGTCTCCTATTTCACTGCTAGTCTGTCACCAATTGCATTCAGTTTCTGTTGTTCCCATACAATGTAATTCTTATTTGTCATCCAAACTGAATGCAAGGCCCTATATGTAAAGACAGGTGGGTTTTTGAAGAACACTCTGGAATAATCTCACTAAGAAACTGATCTTCCACCTGTCTTATTTCCATTTTTATTAGGGTTATTTGCATAGGAGCATCCAGTTCTACCACAGCTGTGGTTCCTGGGATAGCTCATCTGCCTCCAGTCAGAAATGATCACTTATACAAGGCATACCACAATGCAACACCACTCTCTGCTCTATGTGTTGAAACAATATGGCTGATTAATAAAATGGTGACAAAATGGCTCTGTGCCTCATAACTGTTCATAGTATTTTCTGTAAAGCAGGAGGGTCACATCAGAAGCAAAAAGAAATTATTGAATTGCAGTTGTAATCAGGGAGCATTTCTTCTTCTTTAAGTTGAGGTCTTTTCTGTTTTCCTAAAATATTTTCCAGAAAATGCAGTTGTTCACTGTGTTGAAAAACACTGTTATAAAATATTTATAGCCTTGGGGGAAAGGGGAGGTAAAGGCATTCAGTATATAATTCTTATCCAGTTAAAATGGATTATGATTTGAGATGTGAAATAAAGCTGAAGGAGTCAACAAATGAATAATCTTTTTTTACATTAATGTTTAGTAATAAAAGTTATATCACTAGACAAATGCAGGATTTTATTAAAAAAAAAAAAAAAGAGAGAAGGGATTTGTTAATGTTTCAATGAAGTTTTTTTAGATGTTACTAGACTTACTTGTGCTTTGATGGCTGACACAGACAGGTAAGAGGGAAAGGCTGGCTATCTGGATGACCAGCTATGAAGAGAAAAACCAAAAATTAGGCAATATGACAGGAAGAGTTATGCATTACAGTTCAGATCTGAATCTACGTTTTCATTTAGGCTGCAACTTGAGACTCAGTGCTGAGGGAGAATAGAGCAGGAGTTTGATTTTCCAACTGAGTGTAGTAGGTTTGGATGCAATGCTCAGGTTTGTCTTCACATCTCTTTTGGAGACCTACACCAATTGACATTATGTGAACTTACTATATCGGGAACTGATATCATAGGCTGTACTTTGTTAATGAAAATGCAGTATTTCTCTGGGTTTTAATACGAATTTATAAAGAATTACTTACATATAATTAAGGATGATTTTGTAAAACTACAATTATGGTGAACAGAAATAATTTTAATTTCTTAATAGGATATTTGATTGAGCAGAGAAACACCAAGATCAAACAAGAGTTGCTCTTGAGAATGTTTCAGGAAAGTAAAGGAAATGCATTCATCTGTTTTCCATCTCCACCAACCACTCCAAATCAAATTATATCATTTCAGAAATACTTAAATATCCACTTGGAACCAATCAACATAATATAAGTCATCCATAACACAGATTATCAGTTTCAGAATTGACAGTTGTCCATGCAGCTAATCTCTGTAGGCTCCATTTATGTCTCTGCTTTGACCTAGAGCTCTTCAGGTACTTCCAATAGGAGCAGCAAAAAGGGAAATAACCTTCAGTTCTGCCTTCCCTCTTACAAAAGCTTCCATCACTCTACAACTAAAGACAAATCCTGAAAATCAGCGCCAGGTGTCTGGAGTCTTTTCACAACTGGCAATTTCCTCAAGAAGAAGGGGTAGAAGGTCCTTTTCTAGATGAGTTATTTTCCTTATGTCAATGAAAGGGGGCTATATTGTTCCCTGTCTGGAGTTTCTTTACTGGGGTGTGTGGTGAAAATAAAAACTGGTCAGGAGACATTTCTTTAGATTGATTGTGACATTCACTGCTTTGGACTGATGGAAGGTAAGACCAGCTTACATCTAGCCAAGTAATTGGTTTCAAGTGTGCAAAGGATAGAACATGGAAAACTTCACAAAAAGAAGTAGATAAATGGCACTGCTTACATGGCTTAAGTAAGGTATAGAAATGGGAACTGTTTTTTTCTTGCATGGCATCTCTTCATAAATACATGCTGAATAATAGGTAAAAAGTTCAAAATCCTTTGAACTAACAGAAGGGACAATGGCAATTTTTCTGAAAGGTAATAATTCTTTACTACTAAATAAGATACTTTCTTTTCCACAGAACAAGCCTGGCAGTTTGGTACATCAACACTTCTAACTGAATAACAGAAATGACCTACAACGTAATTCATCCTTACTACAAATATCATATGCTTTCAAAATCAGCTTCAATGTCCGTGTTTCTGCAGAACTGCAGAAGTTTATCACTTAGAGGGTTTGTTTCATGCTAAAGGATGATTATCTTATCTCTTTGAGAATATTTACCATTATAAAAAGGGAATTTTAATCTCCTTGATGAAAACTTTTGTAAAGGAAGTCATTGTCATCACTGGCACTACTTGACATTGACATAATCTGATATGAAGTTAATGTTAAAGAAATCATCAAAACAAATACCAGTTTATATTGTAAGGTACTCTTCTCAGCTCTTAAATTTTGATACTAGAAGATAAGGCAGAAGTCTAAATAGATCATGAAAAATCTAAAAGTATTCTTCTACTACACATTTTTGACACACATCTACTACTACCTCATGATCATAATGAGTTTAGCACCTCATTATATACATACATTAGCAGTGTGGCAGTTAGGGCTCCACAGCTTGATCTTGCTCTGTGACCCTCCTTCATTTTGCAGTGTAGACAGATAATCTGACTGCGGAGCAGCTTAGCCTACTTTCACTGATGATGAGCGGAAAATAGCTAGCATGCAGTAAATTCATCCACTAACTTACTTCAAAGTACCTGCCTGTTACTTCGTTTCCAAGCACCACCATTAAGATTCAGTACTGTATTCCTAGGGAGAATGCATATGTATGATGTCATATTAGGAGCCCTACTGCTACAGTAGCAGTTTAATATTGAAGATGTGCTTTCCTCTGCATGAGTAACACATGAATTATCACACAAAAATATAACATCTGGACAATTATTATTTTCCTGCTCTGGTATAATAGCATCAGACTCACTGAAAATCCTCTGGAATTGAATATTGCCTATCTCTCTGACCTTAGATCTCTCTGTCTGTATCTCGCTCTTTAAAGCATTTCTGGTAATGGTGGAGATGTTCCACACCTCCTCTAGTTAAGATGAAAAGTAAAAGGATTTTTTATTTTTTCTTTCAGATCTCTGAGTTTCTGACCTATCTAGTTTCTCTGAGAAATCCTACCTAAAAGCTTTATCCAGAAAGGACGTGTCCCATCTACAGGTCTCCCCTCTGAGGGGACACCATAAACACTTTGAACTGCTGGTTCCATCCCAGTAACTTCTGAGGCATAAATTAGGGTAGCCCAAGTGAATTTTATCTTCTGTTTGAAAACTGAAATGAAGAATAGAAGCCAGGAATATCCACTGGTGCAGTTAACCTCACAGCATCCATGCTTCATCTTCTTTCCATTTTTGAGAATATTCTGGGATTAAGCTGATGAGGCATTGGCCAGTTGGCAGAACCAGAGAGTCAGAAGGTAGACCTTAGAAAAGCTGGACTAAATTAGATGCTACAGTAATGTCAAGAGTCATGGGCATAGCCAGGTCTTCTGCTCTTCAAAAATTATCTGGAGTCATGTCCTCCCACAAACTTTTCATTCCCACCCTTGAGGCTTATAAATCATAAATCAAAGTGTTACACAATCTGCAAATTGAAAGCCAGAGACTTAATAGAAAGACAGAACTGACAAAATTAAATAGTCTTTACTAGGCCAAAGCACAAGGCTTTATATTTCATATTATTTTACCTAACATGGGCAATCTCTGCCAATGGCTCCAGATAGAAAACATTCAAAAGTAATGCAAATATGCACCCATGTTTTGATCAGAAACAGCTGTACAAATACCCATTCTAGCCAGATTGTTTTTTGTTGAGGGAGTAGATTATCTCCATGCCATTCATTGTAAGGACAGGTAAAGAAAATATGTCTAATTCAAAACTCATTCATTATTTGGCAATTGAAAAGAACCTCAGTTTTTACTTGACACTTGCTTCACTTTGGAAAGTGAAGGCAGTGGGGGAAAAAGTCAGACCAAAACAACTCATAGCCTGGCAAAAATATTGCAATTGCATCTTTGGTCAAAGGAGTGATAAACTTCCCAAGAGATTGTGTGCCTCTGAGTCAGTGGTCCAGTTTAGAGTGATTGTAAGACAGACAAGAGAAGTGACTCGTGTCCCTTGTTTTGGAAGATCACTGGGACCAAGTCAACCCTCTCCCTCAGCAGTTGTCCTAGTTTTCATTCCTGTTAGTAATAATTTGAAGTTGCCCATTGTCCTCTTCTGTTCTGCAATGGACACTTATGCAAGAAGTGCTAGAGGTTTCCTAGAGCCTGAAGAAAGTTTGCTCTGATTGCTTAAATCCTGGGCAAGGGGTGTGAGAATCTCTGGGGTGTGAACTAGATAAGTATTTCATGGTACATACTATTGTGCCTGAAATAATAAACTCCAAACAAAGAGTGGGACCCTCACAAAGTGCTAATGCACCTTGCCCACTGGGGCTCAGAGCTGCCTTATGTCTGGATGGCTTTCATTCTCTCACTGAAGTCTGGATCTGTCCATGCAGGTAGTTTTTAAGCTGTACAGCCTTGTAGGATGAAATTTATTTGAGCTCAAAGGCTCAAGACAAAATCTTTGCACTACTAAATCTGTTTTACTCCACAGCCTTAAGTAGACCTTAAATAAGTTTATATTATGATGCTGTTCTTTGCACAAGAAAAAGTCACCCGTTCTGCATATGTATAATCAAGACATAGTGAAATAAACAGTTTCCTCAAATAGTATTAAGTAACAAATAAATGTGAAGAGAAGATAATCCTCTTGTAGGTACTTTATAGAGAACTATAAATTCATAGGCTAAATTATTCATGATGGATAATTTGCTTAACTCCCACTCTCACTAAAAAAATAAAAATTTTTTAAAAAAAGAAGGAAATAAATTATGGGAAGATAATTTCCTGTTAAACCAGACCTTTGTAGGTTATTTTGCATGCATTTATTTTAATGGAAATGCTCTTCTTATTTAAATTACAGAATCAAAACCTGAATGATGTCTTATATTTAAATGCCCAGGAGATTTTAAAGTTCTCTCTATACTCTCTTTAAATAAGCTCTTTCTGATAGGTACAGTAATGTGTTCTCCATCTGCATATTTAAAGGGAACAGTTACACTATTGTTTGCCATGGAGATGGAACTCATTCAGAAGATAGCTCATGTAATTTCCAGTAGCTTCAGCTAACAACAGGTGTTTAGGCTGCATCAGTGTCCTCGCTTCGAAACTGCAACACCAATATAGATGTGATACCACACAACATGGACTGTTTGTCCCTGGTTATATATATATATATATATGTGTATATATAGTATTAAGGTGTGGTTAGGAGGAAGACACTGGGAATTAGCCACCCCAAACCCATCATTTCTGCTTTTTGCATATTAGACAATCAGTAATGACCTACAAACATGCATTTAGATTTTTGCACCACCTATGTTTCCGTGTGCTCTTTCACATAGGGTGAAACTTACTTCAGATAAGTTTCAGACTGACACAATTTCAAGCTGAAACATGGCAGTCAGTCACCAAAGGAGGGAAGGCTGGATCGTATGCCTTGTTGAAGGAAGGCATTGTATACTAGCCAGGAAAATGCAGAAGGTCTAGTCAAAGAAGTATATTTATATATGTAAAGAAATGAGACAAACTGTTTTAATTTAATAACTTAGATTGTTTTCTGGATCAGAAATAACAATGGTTTTTGGAGGGGGAGACAGAAACCATCTGGACCTTCACAAGTCTTCAATGGCAACATCTATAACAGCTAAAATTTCTCACTAAGCCCCAGGAATGATCCAAATCCATCTGAAAAGGCATGTAAGGTGAAAG
This sequence comes from Megaceryle torquata, assembly GCA_024611175.1. Lineage (NCBI taxonomy): Eukaryota > Metazoa > Chordata > Aves > Coraciiformes > Cerylidae > Megaceryle > Megaceryle torquata. The sequence goes on from JANIJG010005637.1 coordinate 10,250, forward strand.
ATGCTCTTGATTCTGCAGTGGAAGGTCTCTTTGCTGGTGTGTTATTTGATGAAGACTTTGAAATGTCTCTGTCATTGTTTTTAGGGGTTTTTTTTGGTCTTAAAGAAGTGGTATCTTATTTGAATAATATGCTTTACAAAAATTCTAGCACTTTCAAGAATATAGTCTTGTGTAGTACCAGGGATAGTATACTATAGTACAGTACTAGGGATAGCATGTTTTTAAATTGCTTCCTGAATTAGATTCAGAGTTTCTCTACAGCACAGTTGGTATCACTGATGGCTCCTCATGTTGCAATTTGGTTCCTTATTCTGATATTAAATCTTACATATTAATAGCAGTGTTATGCCACTGATGGTGACAGTTACTGATACTTAGATTTAGATGCCACAGTAACACTCTATTTAACCTGAAGTACAGTGGCTAGTTCATAAATACCTCATTTAAATACAACAGGAATAAACCCACATCTTTATAACTTTCTTTTTAGAGAAGCCTGTTTCCTCTCCCATAAATGTGCACCACTTTCCAGAAATCTGTCCTGTATGACTACATGAATTTACAAATCTATCTCAGTGATTCTTAGCTACTGAAATATCAGGGTTGTACTCCACTTGCAAATGAAGCAGTTGAGTAAGGGTGCAGTCAACCTCCTACCAAAAGGTAATTTAATTTTTAGTCGGTTTGATAGCAAGATATCATATACTGTCACTGGTTTTGTTGCTGATTCCTAATTTCTGCTTTCTTCAGAGAGTGTTTGGTCCTCCTAGCTTGTTGTTGTTGTTGTTTTGGAAAGATTGTCAGCTGCCTCATTGTTACATGAAAATACTTGCTGATAGACAAAATTTTCTCCTGATCCTTCTTACCAGTTGCAGAATCCAAACTGTGTAAAGGTTTCACCATAATCTATACAGTTCTGAAAAAATGTCCAGGAAGAGAAACGTATTTGTCATTGAGTGTCAGAAAAAAATGACTTATTAAAAATACTTGAGCTAGAATGACAAATACACAAACGCACATAAAACCTATGAAAAGGATGTCTTGAGTTCTAAATGATGACACACCTCAGAAATACTGATTATGTGACATATCATCAGGGAAAACAATTCTTACAATTACTAGTGTAATTGATTGGTCTGTCACATTTCTATCAGCCAAATTTGAGTTTACTTCAGTTTAGCAACTTGAAAGCAGGCACTGTCTTCACTGTCTAAATACTCAACATAACATTAGCATAATTACCATCCTTTGTCTAATGGCAACCTCTAGCTGGTTTCTTGCTTCTACATTCTCATGAGATTCTTTGCAAGACAGTCAATAGCATGACAAATGAAGATGGGAACAATCTACTGTTTCTGCATTAATTAGTCTCCCTTTTTCATAGGTAACATCTTGGATTTCCCTTTAATTTAAACACAGACAAAAAGATGGACTTAGTAAGATGGTAGCTAAATTCTTCTTTCTGGCATCACAGGATGGAACTCTTATAAGGGACATGTAAAGGCTAATGAACTCTTTGAAAACTTGTCTCTTATTTATGAAAGAACACATGGAGCATGTGGGAAAAGCAGCAGTGGCTGAAACTAGAGTGGGTCTAAAAAAAGTACAGAAGCATGGTGTTGCAAAAGCTACAGGTGACACAGAAGGACATGAAGTTCGAATACTTCTCAAAACATTTTACTTTCTTTTAGGCAAACCCAAACATTTCTTATTCCTTACCATTTAGTAAGACTACTGTAACAGTTGAGCACTTTCCTTTTCTACTCCCTAGAGAAATCAAAAAGAAGAATGTCCAAAAGCTTTATAAACTATAATAAATCTTGGAGCAGCAGTGCAGGATAAAAAACTGGCAAAGTTCTCAGAAGACTGCAATGAACTTCTTTAAGATGAAGCTTATCATCTAATTTTCTAGTTTTTCCCATTAAATCCTTTGAAAAAACTTCTTGGGAGAACAAAAATGGCTACTAGAAAATGTTGAGTGCAAACTAACTTAAAGCTTGACAAGCTATGTCCTTCTTGTGACATGGGTCTTGTTCTACCAATTATTAATTAAGCCATATCAAAACACCGTGAATTAATCCCAAACACAGCAGGACACTTCTGTAGCTAACAGTTAATACCAAAGGTAATATACAGGTGCTACTATGTAAATATACTTCCATCTCTGTACCAACTCTATGTACTACTTGTCACACTAATAGTAGTCTGAGCATTTATTAAGAGACTTTTTCCACTAAATAAATGCAATTTTCCCAGTAGAATAACTTTACTCTGAGCCAAGAATATTTTTTCTACCAGTTCATAACAATGTTTCTTTCATTGTCCCCAACTTAGCATAGCCCAGAGACCCATTTGTGATTCATCTACATGGAATAAAAAAGACCAGATAATAGACTCTAACAGATCTTTAATGTTACTCATTAATGATAATGATACTTTCATGCTATAAATATGGACAAACAGGACATTAATACAATTCAGTGTGATCTGTCAGGCTTAGAAATAATCTGCATTGCCCTGAGTCATACAAACTGCTTTCATTTTGAGTGGCTTCTACAGGAGGACAGCACTCCTCTCTCTGCTCACCCACAATTCTGCTCCTCAGTCTCACAGACACCATGAGGCCAGGTACTCAAAGTTCTGGTGTCATCTGTAAATCATGTCAGAGATCTGCAGTTCTGCTTTCTCCAGCTTCTTAACATGTATAAATTGTATTCTTTTCCTCCCTTTTTCCAGAGCTCAAAAGGAAGTCATCAGAAATGTCTATATTAGAAAAACAAGTGCAAATTATTATCAACTGCTTAGAATTTTTTCATTCCATGTGATAAAAGCAACAGGGGTCCCTTACTTCTGAACTTCAGGTTCTTTTTTTGAAGTTGGGCCAATGCCTCTGGAGAGGGAGGAAAAAGGGAAAGAGCTGCAGGGACTGAGCAGCAGAGTGGAAGAAGCTCCGAGAAACACAGATCTGGGGTACAGAACAGTGATGACAAAGCAACAGTGTTGATAAGCTAGAAATCTGGTTGATGCCAGGTGCCGGTGAATCAAACAAGGATGTCCTGCTCATGTGGTGCCAGGCTGGCAGAATGTACAGATTGGGAAACTGCACTTTATCAGATGTAAGGTGCCAGTTTTTCTTGTTTCTTTGAGTTGCTCTTACTGCCTGACCATGAGGCAAAGAAATGACCAAATATATCTTTACCTCTCATGCCTGATCCTTCTTAATTTTTGTGGATTGGTTTCTTCTCACTAACAAACTCAGGTGTCCTATCAAGATGCACAGCAACTGTGACAGCTGAGCATGTGACAACTTGGTTCAGCCCATGTTCTTTTCACAGATTTCAAACTGAGGGCATGTTTCCATCCTCCTGGACCTCCTGTCACAGGAGTTCAGTGTCATGGACAAAGCTAATGACACGTTGCTTTGCCCCTCCATAGACAAGGGAAATCTGATGAACAGGATCATGTGGTCTGTGCTACCCTTATGGTGGTTTTGAGTTTCAGCACCTGACAGCATGTCCCATGCTTTAACCACCAACCTCACTGCTTTGCTATTTAACTGGTTTACAAACACATCAACCAGCCTTTTGGGGTAAACATACCAATTTGCCATAGATTTTCTAAAACAAAAGAACAGGGTCTTCCTATGACCTAAATTCCTCCAATCTCAGACAATAAGCCTGCACCTTATTGTCTAAACTGCTGCCTGAATCAAACTTCTCCTGTTAGTAATAAACTGCAGGTAGGGAGGAAAGAAATGATGGGCTTATCTACAAATTTTATTTATTTATTTATGTATACTGTGAATTTCTTGTGCCAGTATCCATCTCCTCTTGCAGAGTTTTGATGCTGAGCATGCTCAAATACAGCCTTTTATATCTATCCACAGAGTTTCTGCAGATGTGTACCTATCAGTTTGTCAGCTATTGACAGAGACAAACTGCTTTAACAGGCCACCTATCACTGTTCGTTCTTCGCAACTCTTCTTCTGACTCACATCCACTCAGTGGCCCGGCAGTAAGTCTGAGATGATTGCTTGGCATTCAGAAATATTGGACAACTCACTACTGTGCCTGTGAATTTAAACTTTGCTTTGCACAGAGAGTGAACTGGAACATGTTGTGGCTACATTAACAGAGGCACAGATAAATGTTATGCCCAGCATAAATTTAATATGTAAATTCAGCATATCCAAAACATTTCAGCATCACTGTACATCTGTTTATATGTCAGACTGCATGTGCTCTGTGCATATCAATGCTGTCAGATGTGTGAGCATCTCAGGGCTCACTATTATATTGGAACTACTAGCAATATTTAAAGAGTTTATTTTTCCCACTTGGAGAAGTACGGGTGGAAAGAGAAGTGCAGATTTTTATAACAAAAGAATCATTAATGGTTTGTTCTTTCCTCAAATCAAACTACTTCAGTCAGTAAGTAATAGTATCAAGGAATGGAGCAAGCATATAATGTTTTAGAGGTTTTATTACTTCACCAAATTCCAACACACAAATCATGATGAGCAACACTAAGATTTCCTAGCACAGAAATTCTCATGTATATGTATGTTGTTGGAGTATCAAATAATGCAATTTTTCCAGATTTCTGTGAACAACTCTTCAGGTGTGAAATGGGTGTCTTGACAATAACAGTCTTCTCCTCCCCACCTCAGTCTACCAATCCACATCATCCAGAATCCTGAACCAACCATCTGATGCTTTGATGATCTCAAAGAAAATAATTTATTCTAAGTTCCTGAACATCATGACATGAAAAGACACTAAATCATCAGTGTAACTTTCATAAAACCCCAAATCAAAAAACCCAAACAAACAAATAAAACCCAAACCAAGCAAAAAAACGCCACAAAACATAAAAAAAAAAAAAAAGTTGTAGATGTAACAACAGAATAAAAGATATAAATTATGATTACACTTTACTAATGATTATACTTGAAATGAAACAGGAAAACAGGAAACAACTCAGTTTTGAACAGAGAGGATGTGGAAAACAGTTGTGGATAAGGAAGATGAGGAGAAAACACTGAATGGGAAACCATAAAAGAATCATAGAATCAGAAATGTCTGGGTTGGAAGGGACCTCTAGAGGTCATCTAGTCCAACCCCTCTGCTGAGAGCAGGGCTATCTTCAGCTACATCAGGTTGCTCAGAGACTTATCAAGCCTCACCTTGAATGTCTCCAGGGATGGGGCCTCAACTACCTTCCTGGGCAACTTGTTCCAGTGTTCTACCACCCTCATGGTAAAGAACTTCCTCACATCTAGTCTAAATCCACTCTTATTTAAAACCATTGCCCTTCATCCTTTCAGAACAGAACAGAATGGCCTGGGTTAGAAGGGACCTTAGAGATCATCTAATCCAACCTCCCTGTCATGGGCAGGGACACCTCTCAACTAGATCAGGGT
>JANIJG010005637.1:15771-31460 GCA_024611175.1 Megaceryle torquata
CCCCTTTGGGGAGGGAGGGGGGTTAACAGAGAGCATCTGTTAGGTCTAAGGGGCTGCCCTGACCCTAAACCATGACAAATACTTGAACACAAAGTTCTTGAGACATGTGGTGCCAAACATGTAGTAAAACACCATAGGCTTTTCTCCAGATAAACCACGAACTTCTTAAAATCTGCATTTCTTAAACTGAATTACCATTCAGCTCATTTTATGGGGAGACTTTTTCTTGAGTTTCTCATGTCTTGGAGTTCTTTCTTCTAATATTAATTCTCTCATATCCTTCTCTTATTCATATTGAGAATGATTCAGCACCTTAAGACAGCAAAGATTTGGCTTCTCCAACTGTAACAGTTTAACATATGTGCACTTTGTGACTAAAACTTACTTAACATATTCATCCTAAAGTCTGATAAAGGTTGATTTTTATATGGTTATATATAAATTAAACAAAAAATTCAAAGGCAGTAATACTAAACAGACTGTAGAATAAAACCGATTTCCTTCTAGACCATGTGCATGCTTCAGCATACTAAAGACTGCAGCTTCTTTATTAATTCAAATAGCATTTATCATCTCCCAGTGAAATCTTAGCTGAATATTCTTACATTTTGGAGATTTTACAGTACATGCATTTCTGTATATATTATTTAAATATCTAATTTTCTAGTTGGGTCTCTGATCTGGATCTAATGTTTTGACAGCTTATTCAGTATTACCCTTTTGATTGGGAAGAATAAATTAATTCCTTGAAGAAGAGAATAATGTCTTAAATATTCCTCTTTTTTTTTTATTAAATAAAATCTTATTTTAATTACATCATTTTCATCTCTTTGTTATCTCGCTATCATTAATCCTCTATCCCCTTTTAGCCTTAATGCATTGTTTAGGAAATTTAAAGGGCATTCATCCAAGAAAAAAATAAAATCTCAAACAGCAGAAAATAAATCTCTTCATGACATGGAGCTGCGGCATTTCTTTTCTTGTCAAGAGACTTCCGGCTGTCAAAGTACTCAACTATTACTAGGTTATGCTTAGTCTTCATCCTGTGGTGTACCAATAAGTGGTGTTTCTGTTCCATGAATTTTATCTGGGCAGTCAAGAAGTGGTTGGAAAAAAGTTTGTAGAAACATAGAAACATAGAAATATCTGGGTTGGAAGGTTGTACCGATTGTACTTCCAGGGTTGTTATTTTATTACCTCCCCCATTGCTTCTGCTATTAGACAATGGTTTCATTTTTTCATCATCTGCTACTTGACATTTTTTTTGGTGAAATATCCATAGTGAAAGGTTACTGTATTTGCACAAAGCCATTCGTTGCTGTAGGACTGATGATCACAGGCCTGGTTTGGAGTCCTAGTAAATGCTGTTGCGTTACGCTCTGAGACATTGTATTACTGCTATTTTGCAGTGATTCACAGCCTGATGAGCATTTGACATAAAAATAGAGACTGTTTCACAGTTTTATGCACCTACACATTCATGTACTGTTTTCACTTCTCTTCTTCCCTCCTGTATAGCTGAGGCATGTCTAATACAACGGTCTAATACAAGCCTTCCTGGTTACAGCTTTGTTTTGCACAGGCTGTTGGGGGGCCTTTAATTCTCCTTGAAACATACACATGATCAGCCAGCCTCCATCCCAGTAAACATGTTCCAGAGGTGGTGTATGTTCAGTAGGGTGGAGACAGACAGTGCTGGAGACTGTCCTGGCAGGATTTGAAGGCAATTGTGCAGTGTATTTTGCAGTGTCAGCAGGAGTGATGTAGTAGAAAATAAACCACTCTGCTAGTTTGAGATTTGAGACCCAGAGTTTCAGAAATGGTTCAAAATAGCACATTGCCATCTGTCATTGAACAGCTGCAAAACCTGCAGTAGTAACAAGATGATGGCAGCAGTAGCCTTCTGAATGACCAAAGAAACACACAGACTGTTTGGTCCGAGCTGTGGAGGCACTGCAGAAGCTTTGTAAGCATCCTACCATTCCAAGTATGTCCCACATTGTCAGTCTTGGAGATAAATTTTACCTAACAGTATAATAAATAGTTATTTTTAATGATTTCTTTGATGTCATAAAACTCAATTATTTTTTGAACTTATAATTAGGATGAACATTTAATTTCTGTTCTTTTCAATGTAGTACATAAATAGAGATCCCTGGAGTTCAGTTTTTCTGACTCACTTTAGGCAAGGGCATAAAGCCTGTCTTACTGACAAATATCTGTCTTTCTATAAGCTACACATACACATTATAGATAAACTTCTATTGGCTTTTTAATCTTCTTTTTATAGAAATAACCTGGTTTAAACACTACTCTATCGAAGTGTCAGGCTTGAAATGGTTCCTGGTTTACAGGAACAGACTGCATACTGGAGAGACTGGAGACCCAAACTGATGGACTTTGCAATAAGAGCATGGATTGCTGAATCTGTTTATTTTATTATTATTATTATTATTATTTAATTTTTCAAGGGTATATAACAGTATTTCTTTTTCATAGTTGTTCTTCATGTTGAGATAATGTTTAGGAATTTCACACAAATGTAAAATGCTCTCATGATAATCACAGGCTAAACACACCTGAACATGTTGCAAATGGCAATCTTTGATTCGAACAGGATTGCCTTAGTTCTTGCATTTTGTTTCCCTTCAAATCTCTTCCCTAAATATCAGGCTGACATTCTGTCAAAACCATCTTCTTATCAAAACCATAGGAGTTTCAATTTTACTATTTCATTTTTCCTTCCCTTTTAATACCTGGCCCTACTGCAGGCTATGTTGGCTCACAATTGACCCAAAAAGGTGTGACAATTTGACTGGAACCTTTAGAGTAATTTTCAAAGTTCAACTTAAGGTAAATAAAGGGAGTCTTTGGCATTGACAATGTTGCAGACTAGCCTGTGCATGGAAAGATTGTGCTTCCTTCATTCCTATCTGTCAGGTTGTGATGCTACCAGTTTTGACAAACTGAAAACAAATTGTGTAACTGTGTCTTGTTTCAGAGACACGTGAGTATTATTCCAATAGGAGCATGCTGTGTTTCCATGATGTCAGTGCTGCTGTGAAGCTCACCTGAATTCTTTTATAATCAGTTTAAAATCCATGTAGATAGTAAATATATGATGTTGGATGGGAAGAGAAGATAGAGTATACTGTGATAGAAGTAGATATAAATAAGAGAGAGAGATATACTGTGAAATATATGAAGTTGGATGGGAAGAGAAGATAGATACTGTGATAGAAGTAGGTATAAGAGAAGATAGATATCCTGTGATATTAAAGAAAACTTAAACCCCAGCAAATCAGGAAGGAACAGCAGAGTGCAGAAGTGAACCTAGCCAACAGATGATAGACTTTGAAGATGATGACATTCTAAAGGAAAGTGCAGAATTACCTTCAGGTCATGGGTCTGGACAGTTTTAAATATTAATACCCTTTTTAAACAGAGAAGCATAGCTGTGATGTAAGTTGCTTGAGCAGTGTTGACCTTTTCGAACAGGCTTTACTCCTTGGATAGATCATTAGGCATGTCTTTCCATCAGGAGGGACAAACTCCTCAACACTCAGCATTCTGCTGCAGTGCTTGAAACACCAGGAAGCATGAGATTTATCCCTGATGCACTGCTGCAGCACAGAGGCAAAGAATAGCAAAAGAAATCTAGTGTACTGATTTTAGCTTATGAAGGTTATTGTCGAGCAAATGGAACTAGAAATATATGTTTATAATGAATATTGCATTAGTCTATTTCCTGCACCAAATAATGGCTGCTGTTTTCCTTTATTTCTTGAAAAATTTGGTCTCTGATATAATAGTACCCCATATGAGGGAAGCTCATAGTGCTTGTGAAGACAAAATTACACTGGTTGATTGTCCTAAATTCAGTGATTTGCCCAAGAGCAGACTGAGCAGGTGCTGCAGTGAGAGAACAAGTGGCTTCCTGGGAGGCGACAACAAGCTGACTTTCCATTCTTACAGCAGACTTCTAGAAGTTTATTTTGGAGAGTAATTATTGTTGTTTGTGTCATCATATCTCAGTAATTAAGATGTGAATTTCCTTCTCAGTTGGATCTGTCTTTGGTATTTGCAGTGTGCTGTCAGTGACTACTGACATTATTCTTATCTGGGTAAAATATATCCTAAAACTCATGAAGTATTTATTGTATTTGCTTATGTTAATAATTGTTATTTTCAATTATATCTGACTAAATGATAAATAACACATTGGCTTTCATCCATGACAGTAATTCACTTTTAGAGTCCTGATAAATACATGAAAACTTCAAACCAAGGTCTCCTATTTGTATATATTGAAAGTAAGTTGGATCTGCATTGTAAAGACTACTGGTCTAGCAATGAGCCAGAAAGTTTAAAAGCCATACAATAAAATCATAGTAATCTGTACTTGGTTTACCTTGTTTATAAAGGAACAAAATTTTTACATTTATGTGGTGACAAGAAAATTTGCTAGCCAGGAAAATCGTATTTATTTCCTAAATTGAAGTGTGAACTATGGAAGAACCATGTGAGTCCACAGCTCACTCCAAACAACCACTGATCATGTATTCAGAAGGGCACTGGTTGAAGGTTTCATTTAAGTAAAATGTGTAAAACCTGATTTTTGGGATTATATTCATAATCTTTGCAGTCAAGAATTGAGTCCTGTTGCAGTTTGCTTTTATGAGGAGACTGGGAGGAATTTTGCTCCCAAACTACAAGAAAGCTCAAGCAACTCCTCTAGGCCTGCACTCATTTCAGAGGGTTACCTTCACCATAGACTGTGTGCAACAACAGCATCACCATCAGAGTGACTGCCAGGCTTACACTACCCCTAAAAAGAGAGCAAGAATTGAAACTTTGGCAGGGATAACTATGTGGAACGAATGCCCTGAGATCTGTGAAGTGAAATACATACAAAAGGCCTTCCATATCCTTTTTCTGGCACTAAGTGCCTCTTTTCTGGAGGACAAAAGAGTCAACCTCCTACAGTTGTGGCCCTGTCCTTGAACAACACAATAGCTTTTAAGCTTGTACTGTTAATTTTCATATAATCTTGCTTTCTAACAAACAGGAGAGTAGGTGTGTCAGCACGAGTGATAAAAATTCTTTCTATAATTATTCCATAATTAATTCAAATTGTTTGAGAGAGAACAGAGCTATCTTATATTTTCAGTTGACATGATGGAATGGAAGCATGACTGACTCCCTCCTGAAGTCATAGCAATGCACTGATACATCAGAGCCTCTGGGCCTTTTGTGCAGACCTGATGTCTGTTGCTGTCATTGTAATAATGTGTCTTTTTCCACACCTTTTCTTCATGGAAAAGTACCTCCAAATGTATTTAGACTAGTTGTTAGGAAATGCCTTTCACCTCATTTTATAAATGGAAACCTGATGCCAAAAGCAGCTTCTGGCAAATGCACAAGATATGTTTCCCAAACTAAAGAGCCAGTACCATAGTCATGATGCCAACCTTCTTGTCCAGGAAACTGGTACTTTTTCCCCTGTTTGCTGAAATTTAAGTTACAATTCCTTTAGGGACTGACACATACTCAAGTAACAGTTTACAACCTATTTTACATGTTGATAACTAGCTTAATCCCTAAAATTTAGAGCCAGGTTTGAGAGCCGGCTTGGATAGATGATAGCATGTACTTTCTCCTAATCTGTTTCCATATTTCCCTGATGAAGTTCTTTGAAGATCTGAAACAAAGCACTGGAAACCCTCCAGTTAAACTGTTCTAGCTAAATCACCATCCCAGTATATCTTATTTAGAATGCTTACATGTTGTAGCTCAGAAAGTTTTTTCATAGCTTTTTTTCTATACTATCAACTACATCTAATTTGCTAGCAGAACTGTCCTCAGTATGCCAAGAGCAACATCATTTGGCCATGTGTATCACTATTCTCACAGACCCTCATCCACAATATTAGCCTTCAATCTACAGTTCTTGTCTTTGGAACAAGCATGCAGGCAAAAACAAAGCAAAACAAAGTAAACCAAACCAAACAAACAAACAAAAGCCACACACAAAAAAAAAAAAAAAAAAAAAAAAAACAAAAAAAAAAAACAAAAAAAAAAAACCAACCTGTAACATAATTAGTGACAATTTCTTTAAAAGAAAACTGATGAACCAATACCAGCCCCTAAAGTCACTGGTAAGTTTTTTTTTTTCCATGTAAGGAACAATTACTGGAAGCATATGCCACGTGATGCAAAAAGATGTTTTCCTTATAAAAAGCCTTCCAATGTCTTTTGTGTCTCTTTTCCTCATCCCCAGACAATCTCCCCACACAGCAAAAAGAAATATTGTGTTACTCCATTACCACGTGGTCCTAGAGTAAAGATGATTAATTGTTCATGAGGCTGCAGATCTCAGATAATATGCTTCCCAGAGAAGTTTAGAGCACAGGAACACAAATACACCCCAGGTGCACGATTGCCCTTTAGGGACAGCTTCACCCATTGTGATAAACTTTTAGAAAGCCTTGTTAGACTACTGGAAAGGACTTCTTGCAATCAGAGAGCACAGCAGTAAATATGGTAAAGGTATTTATTAAATATCCTGAGATTGCTCCTAATTTCTCAAACACTGACTGAGACTTCCATCTCAGCATCCTATGCTGTAACTTGGTGGTTTAACTTAATGAGCTGAGGCAATTCATCACTGTCTGAGTTTGTTCACTGGAGTGAAAGATAATATTTCTGTCGTTTTCTTTCTCACAACAGAGAATGGCTTAGGCTTAAGCCTCAGCTATGGTATCGCTATGTTAACACAGTTTAATCAAGCTCACTATGTAGCTTTTCTGTTGTCAATTTTAACAAATCTCCTATATTTTTTCTAACTTTCTGTACTCATAACAGTAAAAAATAATGATAATACTATTCGAATTTCCATCGGTGTTTTTTATCTTAATAAATATTAGCAGATTTGCTAAGTCACTATTCTTATCCCCATTTACAGGTAACTAGTTCAAGTGACTTGTATTGCTACAAACTAATTGCTCATTTAGCAGTCGAAAAAAAGCAGTTCCAGCTCGAGTAGACAGGTGGCACTGACTGTGTTTGGTACCAGAGGAAGCAAGCTGGAGGTGAATTCAGTGGTGCACCCTTAAAAGTGAAGTTAGGAAGTCCATTGCCCCTTGTCATCAATTGAACTTGTGTCCAGGTTTTCTATATCTAAAAGGGTTTATTTTCAGAGCTTTTTTAGAAGGGAGGGTCTGTATTGCTTCAAGTGTTCCTCTGTAGATGACTTTCACGCATGTTTTTGTAAATAGCTGGGGGATCTCACCTCTTGCATGACACATGGAATAGTAGAAAATTTGCACACATTTTCTTCAGTGCCAACCAAATAAGCAATAGGGATTGGTGTAATAAGCTGGCTAGATACAGGCAGGGGTGTTCCAATAAAATGAAAGACATGACAAAAATAATACTGCAAGCAAGGCCATATTGCTCATGTTCAAATACTTGATGGAAAAGCTGACCATTCTTCTGGAACTGAAACACGTCAGGTGATGACAAGGTACTCATCATTTAACAATGACAGGAGCATTTAGCAAAATAAGTATGCACTTGCGGTGAGTCCCAAAAATAATTCCACTCCTTTCAATTAGAGCAGCCATCAGTTTAAATATAGGTTTCAGAGGGAGTGAGAGAGAACCTAGCTAGATAGCATCACAAAACTCTAATGTTTGTGCTGACACAACTGAACAGAACAGTGCAAATTGGAGCAAACACAACTTAATCCTGGGCCTAGACCTTTTAAAATAATTCATTCTCTTCAGTAGAATCACAACTCCTCAAAAAACTAGAAAAGGGCCTATTAAAGCAGAAGTTCCCCCCTGTACTCTGCAGGATGGAATTTTTAAGAGAGCAGTTTACTGAGTGAGCAAATGCTATTCCTTTTTTCAATGTAATGTGCATGGTCTCTGTAAATTGCATATCCATCCAGATCTTCCTCTAGTTATTATTCATACGATCTTTCAGATCACAAAATGGTGATATGCAAGACTGTCCATCAGCCTGAACAGTGACAGAGAATGACTACTGTAGCACATGTGATTAGTTCCTAATCCCCATCTCAGGCTGCAACTTCACTATGATAGGTTACACTTGCTTTAAGAGAATAGTGTCAATATGACAAAAAGAAAAATACTTAAGTAAGAAATAATTGCAATAATCAGAAGATGTTTTCTTACTCTTGTCTTTAATGGCAAGAAAGAACTCTTACATCTGCGTCAGTTTTCAGGTCATGAAGCCTCTCTGTCAGCTCCAAAAACTTCTTCCAGAAAGGGCACCCATTTTGTGTTTGAAGTCCTCCTCTCCTTGGGTAGCTTCTTTCAACAGTTAGTCTGCTACACCTTGAAAAACTGCACAGTTTATTTCTATAACATGTTCAGCTTTTGCTGACAGACACTGAATCTTGCTATGCCTTTCCTGGCTTGGTCAAAGAGCTCTTCATATTTTTGCACCTTTTTAGGCAGCTTCTCAGCTTCTAAGCTTAAGAATCCATGATTTGCTTCCACAAAGGATATGCTTTATTGATATTGTGGATTCTAATTTCATTAATCCAGCATGCAGTAAAGGCAGACACACCTTTCTAAAATGTATTTATACAGTTACATAGCTTGACTGAACATGTACTCAAAATCTGAAATTTGAAATATATTTAAGGAAACATCTTTATTTATTAATTTATTTGAAGATTTCATTTATTTACTTGTGCATTTTTTCATTTATTTATTACTTATAGAATTCTACAGTATTTCTTCCACTGCTTTTATGAACAATTGTTTCAGGCTAATTATTCAATAGTTAATAATCTCAAAATGTAACATTTTTTTTTAACTTTTTTTTTTTTAACAATTTTCAATTTTTTTGGAATTACTTAAGGACTCTTCTGGTCTTCTGTAACTTCTCCAGTGCTTAAAGGTCTATCAGATGCTGTAGAAACATTAATCTCTTCAATTTACACTGAGTTCTTAGAGAACACTAATATATAGATCCAAATAAATATAGACTCATGGAATCATTTTGGCTGGAAGACACCTTAAGATCATTGAGCCCAACCATTAACCTAACATTGCCAACCCCACCACTACACCATGTCCCTCAGCACCTCATCTATATGTCTTCTAAATATCTCCAGGGATGGGGACTCCACCACCTCCCTGGGCAGCATGTTCCAATGCTTCACAACCTGTTCAGTAAAGTTTTTCCTGAAGTGCAACCTAAACCTTCCCTGGTGCAATTTCAGGCCATTTCCTCTGTCCTAACCCTTGTTACTTGGTTATGTCTGTATGGTTTATATTTTATTTGGCATTTTCTTTTGATTAAAATGAACTGTCACACCCTCATACGAACCAAGTACAAATCTTGCAAGTGTGAAACCTTACTATTTAAGATACAAGCTATTCTTAAACATCCAGTTCCATCCACTGATTTCTTAATGTCTCTACTCCCTCATTATTTCATTATTTGCCTTAGCTTTGGCCTGTTAGATTTTTTAAAGCATATACATCATATATTGAACATAATCAGATTATGATTGTTGGTCCCTAGGCAACCACCATCTTCCAGTCCAGTGATTAAGTCATCTTTATTCATTGTAATGAAGCCCAAACTAATTACCTTATGTCATAGTCAGTAAATTTTTTAGGAAAAAAAAAAAATCTTTTTTTTTTTTTTTTTTTCAATAATCTAATGATGCTTTACTACTGGCTGCATCCTGAACTGAAGTCTCCAGGAAACAAGAATGAGGGGATTTTTTTCCACACACAGCAGACATACCTATCATCCTCTTTTCACGAGCTTTATTAGCATATATGTTAGGACTCTTACATTTAAAATCATGTAGATTTAAGTTATTCACCAACAGAAATTTACCAGCGATATGCTCTTTCCCAACCATCTATCCCAAGCTGTCCACAGCATTCTATAGCTAGAAATTAATATTCCTGTCAAGCAAATTGTCTCTCAAGAAAGTAATTATAAGTGAGAATTTTCCATTCCCTTTGTTTGTATCTCAGATTCAGAGCTTATGAATACAGGCAATTAAAAATTGCTTCTGGCACGGTTTTTTTCTACTAACATTTCATACTTCCAAGTGGTGGAATAAATACCCTGCACAGAACTCTGTTCCTCTGTAGCCAAATTGCTTCTAGTACTTGGGCCAACTCATTTAAATGTAGTCTAAATATCTCTATATTGCAGATTGCCATGCTGTGTCACCTTTCAGCTCTCCGCTAAACTCTTAAGTCCCCCCTATAGTTGAACTACTGCTTACCAACTCTTCAGCTAGAGATTCCTCATCTACTGATTTATTTATTTATTTATTTTTATAAAAATGAGCAGGTTCATATATTACTTGTGTGGATTGAAGAAGCTCTCTGTGAGTTTTCTTTGTCAAATACTCAAAACAGTCTGGGACATTGTGCACTTGTGCAGAATAGGACCCAGTTTTATTACATCAAAGCTGACTTGGTTCAGAACAGTAATAGACCTCAGTAAAATTACAATGGCAGCTGGCTTACAGGTCTTACATTGCAGCCTCCTCAGAAATGCATAGGTAGTATGGGCTATCAATGTCAGTTTTGTTCAAAGAGTCCTCCATTTTACAGTCTTGTTTAATAAAGCCAAATAAGAAAAAGCCTTTGAGTCAAGTATTTACTACTGCTGCTATTTTCTCTCAGAAAAGATCAGCCATGCCTCAGTTTCTAGCCAACAGGTGAGACTCATAGAATTATAAATATATGATCATTTTATGGTCATTCAATGAGGAAAATAACTGCTAGTGTGCGATGGTGTTAATGAAATGCTATGGCAAACTCTTCAAGATACATCTTTACTGATACAGCACAAATAAGAGGGGAGAGAAACAGATCAAATTAAAGAGGCACCTTTTACAAAACTGCAAACGCTGTAACAAAAAAAAAAAACAAAACCAAAAAAACCAAACCAAACAAACAAGTAACTTGAAGATATGTTTTCAATGAGTGGTCCCCCTTTAGCGCGCACACACACACAAAGGTAGAACAAAAAAAAAAACCAACCAAACCCTGAGAATATTAAGAAGTACTATATCTCTGGAAATATGGAGAGGAGAAACTATTGTTTTTCTTCTAGAATACATTCAGAAAGATTCTGCCTGAACTGTTTCAGAGGCGGTAACTGTGGTTGTTTCTCCAGCAGTAAGAGTGGAATGATTCAGCAGTGACCTTGTGAAAGTTCTGCTGTTCTGGACAAAATATAAACATCTAGGACAGGAATGGGATACTGAAACTGGAAGTTGATTTGATGTGGTTAAACATGATCCACACTAGCTGAGTACAGATCTCAGATGAGTTCCTGCTCATGAGTACCACCATCTCAGGTTTGACTACTTCAGTGACAATTTACAGGTCTTGTGATCTGAGACTCTGGTCCCATGTTTTCTCCATCCTGGTTCCTCTGAGATCAGTTATTCCCATTATGACACACTTCTGGTAAAGCACTGTATTTTTTGGCTTCACTCATTTACATCTGGCTCCTCGTTGGACAAAAAGACAAGCAGGCCCATATATATAATGAACTGTCCACCTGGACAGTGCATTTTGTTGGCTGCAGTGATACTTTCGGTCTGAGTCAGTGCTGGCAGCCTCCTTCCCCTGAAGCCATGCAGCGTCGGCATCCACGCTGCTGTGCCACCAGTGCGGGTAGCAGCAAGATGAGGGGCAGAGTGAAATGGCCAAGCCCAGCCATCCTGGGTGAGCTGTAGCCTACGTTACTGTTTACTCTTCAGGGTTTATGTCAATTCCCAAATTGTATCTGCTCCTTTTGTCTTCCTCCCCTCCTCCCCAGTACAAGGGACACTCTCACCATTTGGCAGCATGGGTGATGGAACAGGGATGAGGAGAGGAAGGTGGTGCTGCAGCAGAGAAAGGAGAGCCAGGAGGCACTTGCCAGTCTGATGAGAGGAGGGAAGGAAGAGGTGGTGTCATAATCTCGGTGTTAAAAGACGGATATTGTGTTGGTAATTGGTTGTTTTAACCCCTCTTTTTTTTGCCAGTGTCCTGTAGATGATGAGTGTCCATTCTTTCGTCTTAAAACCAAGCAAGTGAAGTTGTCTCAGTAAATGTAACTTTTAAAAATCATACTATGCAGGTTCTTATTTGGCTTTCCTTGACCCTGTATGTAAGTAAATTAAAAACAAAAGTATTTGAACTGTACCTTTAGAAACTCATCAAATACCAGAATAACCTCCATGTACCCTTTTGCCGAGAACGGCTGCTTAACAGCACCAGCTCTTGATGCAGAGCAGCATACTCTATAGGAAGACGATTTCAAAGCTTTAATGACCCTTTAGAGCTAACAAAAAAAAAAAACTCCGCTGTTGGCGAGGAAAACGCAAGCGCGCTGGCCGAGCCGGACCTGTGTTACACCCTCTCCGGGGGCTGCGGGTTGCTTGCGACTGGTACAAGGGTACTTTGACCCAGCAGCGTGGCAGGGCTTCAGCCGCGCTTGGGGCCCCGGGACCTGCCCGCAGCGGCGCTCCCGCGGGGAGACACCGGCCCCCGCCGCCGGCTACCCCTCTCCCCACCGCTCCCGCCCACTCCGATGCGAAATCCACTCCGTGTATTTCCGTCTCCACTCAGTCCGGCGTGGCGCAGCAGGCAGGTCGGGGGAGGCTGCGTCGCGCTCCGCTCCGCGTTTTCCTCCCTCTTTCTACCGCAGCCCTTGCCGTGCGGAGAGCCGCTGCCGCTGCCACTGCCGTTGCTGTTGCCGCCGCCGCCGCCGCTGCTGCTGCCGCCGCCGCTCCCGCTCCCGGCCGGGCCGCCCCGAAGGCCCAGAGGGCAGGGCCGGGAAGAGGGCAGGTAGCCTGGATGCAGGGCGGGGGGGAAAAACGGGAAGACTTGCCCTGCGAGGCGAGGAGGGATGGCTGCCCGCGGGGCTGCACCTGCCGGGGCACCCCAGGAGGCGCTGGGGGCACTCGTATCATGAGCTGCCGCCAGTTCTCAGCCTGGAGGGAGGCGGCGTGCGGGACGAACGACGTCTCCGCAGCGTGTGCCGGGTCCCCGGGAGCCCACCTGCCGCCGCCGGCGTGCTCGTGGCTGGGGGGAGCACCGCTGCCCACCGCCTGCAAACGAGAGGCCGTTGGAGAAATAGGTGTCCACACGTCTTCCGCCAGAACAAAGCTGCAATGCATGTTGCGAGTCACCCGGGATGCCCGTCTGGTGTTTCCTGACCTTGTTTTATATGTTTTAATCTCTGCGTGGGGCTCAGTTTAATCGGGGGGCTGGAGGGAAGAGAGAGGGGCAGCTCAAAGGGACGAAGAAGGGCAATCTGATTTAGATCATCTTCTGGTGCTGATGCTGCAGCCCACCTGTAAGTTTTTGTATATCTTTATATGAACTGGTTGTAAAAGAAGCAAGTTAATAAACAGTCCTCCTGTTAGATATATCTGCTTACTGATCTAGATGATGTTTAATACTTTAACTGTTTAATACAGTTAAAGGTTTAAGAAAAAAAAAGCAAATTACAATTTCTTGTCAGTATAGCATCTTTAACTTCATGTATTGTTTAATGTATTTCTGTGCTAGAGCAAGCATAAAAAGATGCTATATTTCTAGTATTTTTTATTTTTATTGCAGCGTGATCAAAGGTTTCCCTGCCCCTCCAAAGAAATCTGTTAGGTTTGTGATTAGAAACATCCAAAACTGCGTTTGAGTATTTGGGTGGGAGCACTTGCTACAGCTTGTTAACAAAGCAATAATACTGCAAATGGCATTGTGCCCTCAGATGCTGTGCTGGAATATTGTTCCCTGCTTGGATGTAATAATAATAATGATAAAGCCTGTTGGGTAGTGCACAGTTTGATTTAGGCCACCTGGAAGTGTTCAGTTTACACCATCTAATGAAATGCAAAGGTAGTCACTGAGCCAGTCCTTGCATGTTGTCTGGTTCTGTTGTTCCATCGTCCCTCCACACACACAGTTCTGTGTCTTTTTGTCTGTCTACTGTCATTACCTACTGAATAAGACTATGGATAAGCAAATGATAGAAATTGAAAAAATACGCACACTGAGAATGCCTGGCATGTAATATTCTGCTTCTGATCTGCAAAGTAATAAAGGTCAAGTTAAGCTATATGTATTAAACCTGAGATAGGCAGGACTGGAACGGGAAGTGTGCTTCCTTACCATTTCTCATGGAATGAAACTGGCTAGCATCAAACCACACCTGTTTCTTTCATCCCCAGTGTATTTGTAGTATGAGGGAGTGGTTTGCTTTTCCAGATCATGGTGTAATGCTTTTACATTTCATTCTTTTTGGAATCATGATTTCCACAGCCTAGAGACGGGGAGGGTCTTCCGCATGGCTTTGCCACTCTAACTAAAGTGCACAAAGGCTTCTTTTAAAGCAAAGATTGAAAGCTTTCTCTTCAGATGAGTTGGTCAGTATACTTGAGTTTGAGTACAGCCTTATTATGGTGGAGGTGTGCAGTGCTTTCCACCACACAAGTTAAGACAGTTTTCTTGCCAGGCTGCAGCCTTAAAATGAGCTGCAAGAGGTCATTTGTCCCAGAGTGAGTAGTTCAGCACTGGAACTCACTGGCGTGGGATGCTGTAGAGGCCCAGAAGCATTAATGGTTGCTGAAAAGATTGGATGCATTTTGTGGGAGACAGTTCTGACAGTAGCTAAATGTGAAAGGCAATAATACAGCCTTACTCTCAGAAAGGTTTAAAGCCCATGTTTATGGGAAGCTGAAAAGGTATTCTGGGAGAGGATCAATTTGCATGCGCCATGCTGTTGTACTACTTGTGAATTACTACTATCAGTCATACTTCTTTCGGAAGAGAGAACAATGAAGTAGGTAACTCATTGATCTATCTAATGCATCTGTGAAATTTTTATGGCAATTTGACATTATGTACTGAATAGCAATACTTTTCAGGAGTTAATGTATTGCACATCAGCAAGTTCCAGCAAAAATACAAAAAAGCATTTCACAGATGCATACTTGTAACAAAGAAAAGAAGCAAAAGCCCTTAGCATTTCTTGGATCAACCCCATCAGTGACTTTGAGGCGTTATAGAGACTGTTCAAATATAAGTTGCTCACCTTCAAGTTGTGGAAAAAAAGCGTAAAAGAAATTACTTTTAAGAAATTGATTCTTTCTCCCTGCACTGTCCCACAGTAATTTTCCAATTGTTAAAATAAGTGGTGTTTTTCTGTATTACAGATAGTTTGGTATTGTCTATATAAAAAGTCAATCTTTTGATCTGAGAAAAAAAATCCAAATGAAAAAGTAAAGCAAACAGGGTGGAAATGGTGGAAGAAAAATGACCTACTAAGTTATAGCATTGTCATCCTTGCTGTCACTCAGTTTTTCATTTGCTTGCTATTTTCAGGCTTTTGATAACTGAATTGAAATTGCCACTACTTAGATATGTCATTGTTTGTTCATAATGTTGTAGTGTACATATCATTCTGCAAAATGTTGGTTCCCCAAAAAACTTATATATTACACTGTATTGAAATCCAGCATTGTAGGTGCAATAGCCATGGATTTCCTTTATGTTAAATAAATAAAAATTATGTGGGAGTGATGAAGAAATATCTGTGCTAATATCCCTAGACGTTGTTTCTTATCAAACAGATTGCAAATCCTTACCTTTTAAATAAAATAAATAAAATAAATAAAAAAT
>JANIJG010005638.1:0-69047 GCA_024611175.1 Megaceryle torquata
AGAAGTGGTCCCAATGCTGAGCCCTGAGGAATGCCACTTGTGACTGGCCACCAGCTGGATTTAACTCCATTCACCACTGTCCAGCCAGTGCTTTACCCAGCAGAGCATACACCCATCCAAGCCATGAGCAGCCAGTGTTTTCATGAGAATGCTGTGGGAAACAGTGTTGAAGGCTCTATGGAAGTACAGGTAGGCAACATCCACAGACTTTCCCTCATCTACTAGGTGAGTCATCTTGTCATAGAAGGAGATCAGGTTTGTCAAGGAGGACCTGCCTTTCATAAACCCATGCTGACTGGGCCTGGTCGCTTGGTTATGCTGTATATGATGTGTAATGGCACTCAAGGTAGAAACATAGAAATGTCTGGGTTGGAAGGGACCTCTAGAGGTGATCAATGATGATCTGTTCCATGACCTTGATGGCACTGAGGTCAGACTTCACAGGTCTGTAGTCCCCTGGATCCTCCTTTCAGCCTTTTTTGTAGATGGGAGTCACATTTGCTACCCTTCAGTCCATTGGGACCTCCCCTGTTAGCCAAGGCTGCTGGTAAATGATTGAGAGAGGCTTGGTGAGTGCTTGTGCAACTTCCCTCAGTACTCTTGGGTTTAACCTGTCTGGCCTCACAGACTTGTTTATGTTTAAATGGTGTAGCAGATCACTGACTAGTTCCTCTTGGATTGTGAAAGTCTCATTTTGCCCCTGCTCCCTGTCCTCCAGCTCAGGAGACTGGGTGTCTAGGGAACTACTAGTTCTACTGCTAAAGACTGAGGTAAAGAAGGCATTAAGCACTGCAGCCTTTTTGTCATTCCTTGTCGCAGTGTTTCCCCCTGCATCCAGTAAAGGATGGAGATTCTTCCTGGTTCTCCTTTTGCTGTTAATGTATTTACAGAAACATTTTTAATTGTCTTTAACAGCAGATGCCAGGTTGAGTTCTAGCTGGGCTTTGGCTCTCTTAATTTTCTCCCTGCATAGCCTAACTACATCCTTGTAGGCCTTGAGAGAGCCCTGCCCTCTTTTCCAAAGGCCATAAAGTCTCCTTTCATTCCTGAGTTCCAGCCAAAGCTCTCTATTCAGTCAGGCTGGTCTTCTTCCCTGCTGGCTCGTCTTTCAGCACACTGGGACAGCTGCTCCTGTGCCTTTAAAACTTCCTTCTTGAAGTGTATCCAACCTTCCTGGACTCCTTTAGGCTTCAAAATAGCCTCCCAAGGGACTTTGTCAATCAGTCTTCAGAACAGGTCAAAGTCTGCCCTCAGGAAGTCCAAGGTGGCAGTTTTATTCACCACCCTCTTTACTTCTCCAAGAAATTTGTTGATGGTTCTGCTACACCAACCCTTAAGTCCTTGATTTGCTAGACTGAAAGTGCCTAAACTGCCCTTAGGGCAGGAAACCTCTCTGCAAACTCCCACATGCACTTGTGTGCCTGATGACATTTCCCTGCACCTTTGAGCGGGTCTAGAGGTGAGGTGAGATACAATTTCTCAGGTTGGAAATGTGTACTCCCTGAGTGGTCTCACCACCATGACCAGCTTTTGGGCATGCCACATGTTGAGGGCAGTGGGGAAGAGTGAAGTGGCACCCAGGTCTGTCAAGCACAGAGTGCCTCAGCTGGCTCTGTGACAGTCCTTCCCTGCGCCGAGCACAGCGACAGCAAGGGGCCGGGAGCCAAGCCTGTGTCTGAGACCAGGACCTGAGAGCCCAGCACAACAGACAAATGTTAGGCTTTTCAGTCCCTCTCTCTGCATAATATTCAGACCTATTCTTTAAATAAAGCTTTGTGATACAATCTTAAAAGGGATGAGGACAAAGTGTACATCTTAATCATACAGAAATGTTATTTGGCCCTTTTTTTTCCAAGTCTCTCATCAGCATAGGTGTCTGTCTAGGAGGTGCCTTTAATGTACGCTGTGTGCTGCTGAGGAGGAAATGCCATCCAAAGTGCATGTAAGGGTGCAGCTAATTCCATCCATATATTACATGTCAAGAAATCCCATTACGCAGATGGCTGTTCTACCTCTGTTTGCAAAACAGTACCTGGAAAGAAAAAATCTAGGCTTTTAATAGATGAACATCTTAAAATCTTGCAGTCGCTGCACATTATCCCTAACAGAAATAATATTAAATAATGATGCTTTGTGCATCTTCCTGTTAAGGCTGGGGTCCTATTTCTTATAGTCAGCATTTTCCACTGAGATTTTTGGAATATCTGGTCCTTCTACCTTAGTTTCAATGATTGATTTATATTTTAACACAAAAGATACCTTTTAAAAATGGATTAAGTCCGCGTCCATTTTATTTTTATTATTTTTTAAGCTAATCTTTATAATTTTAAAGCATCATTCTCTTTGTTTTTTCTAACTTTGCTGCTGCCACAGAAGAAGTGTCTGCGAGGATAGTGCAAGTAGTAACAGCTGAAGCTGTAGCAGTCCTGAAAGGTGAACAGGAAAAAGAAGATCATCACAAAGATCAGCCTGGACCTCTACCTTTAGGTAAAACAAAATAATGTCTGAAGTATCCTTGTGTCTGCAAATGTTTTATCCATTTATGTTACAGAAAGCAGCTACGGCTGTGTATTCACATAGCTTATGGCCATGGGTAAACTACAGCACCACTGGATAAATGCTGGAACCACATTAGTAATAGTGGATCCTTGTTGCCCCCAGTTCTTCACAGCCCTGTGACTGTCTCATTCACTGTTGTAACAGCAGTTCTCTGCCTGCTTTCTGACTCCTCAGCGTCACAGCTGCGAATGTGGTTTTGTTGTCATGTTTGGTGGGACCCAGAAGAGCTTGGAACCCCTTGGTGCTTATGTATGCCATGTACAATGGGAGAGAGAAAGATTAAGGTCTGAAGAGGTGGAGATTAGAGGAGAGGCATATGAAAAGAAAGTGAGGCTTTGCTGGCTGGGTGGCAGCTACTCGAAACTCCTGCTCTGGTAGGAAGCAGAGAGGAATGGGGCACACTGGATGAAGATGGAAGAAGGGTTAGCAGCCAAGTGGGGTGAGGGGAGACTGTGGGAGAGGCAGTTACTCATGGTAGAAGCAAATGCTAGTGGTCCAGACTGAAAATGATACTACTACCACTAGTCCATGCTGTGCCCTGCCCCCATCGTCCTGCTGGGTCCTTTGTGAAATGTCTCTCTGAAATGCAAGTATATGTGTATGTGTGTATATTAAAAAGTAAGTATACAGCTATTTGTACCAACAGTGCTTCCTCCAACTCACAAAGCTTCCACAGTAGCTGTAAACACGTACACCAAAGGCCAGAGAAAAAACGTGCTCTGTCCTGAGGTGGGCAAGGCTGGCAAGGCCACCCCAGAACAAATTCTTCTGAGTGCATGTACATTGTCATCAAATCAAAAACATGCCTTGTGGTATTTTCCCCACAGGCACTCTGCTTTGTTTGGTGCAGTGGCTGGACCCTGCATAGGGATGAATTAAAGTAGTTTAGAATATTTGTTGGAAATTCTATTTCTCAAGGTCTTTTGCTTCATTGAACTAATTTTGAACTGCAGCAGGGAGATGCATTTCTTGTTAATTCCCTTTTTTACAGACTCCATTTTACATGGAAGATCCTGATTCTGCAAAACACTTCATACATATTTAATCACAGATTGCTTCACTGGGGCCTGGGTGAGCCCAAATAAAAGATTCAGTTCCATCTAGTTAGATAAGACTTAAATATTATGAGGTGTGTCTTCAGTTAGCAGCTGTTGGTGTTACAGTTCCTGTGGTCAGTGACTGTTCAGTAAGTACAGGTAGAATGGCATTGTCACGAATTGTCCCTGGACAGCACACCTTAAGGACAAGTTGCGTAAGGGTCTCTTCCAAACCATGCTGAAATCAGTAGAAGGAGGCCTGGCAAATTCTGCTGGGGCTTTGAAACTGTCCTTTCTATGCTTGGGAAGAAGCCTTAAATCAGAAACAGAGATCTGCTGTTGAGAGGTGCCAGATCTGTTAAAAAAGACTTTTTTACTTTAAAAACAAACAAACCAAACAAAAAAAACATGGATTCAGCTGCAGTAGTGGATCTGTTTTTAAATAAAAAAAAATTCTTCAAGTGATTGGTATGAAATCAGATGCTGAATTATGCTGAGTTCATTTAAGAAGCAATTTGTTTAGGATTTTGTTGTCCTTGAGGTGATTGAAAAAAACATCATCTGTTTTCAGCATCTAGTGTTGTGACTGGGAATGAATCTGAAACTTAGTCCAAGTGTATCTAAGATTTCCTTGCACCTCGCTCAGATAAATCACTGTTATGTCACAACGGACATAAGTTCCCTATGCTGATGCCTTTTGTATTTAGGCAAGCAATATTTGCATGTATTCTGTGATTAA
The DNA here is from genome assembly GCA_024611175.1 of Megaceryle torquata. Classification (NCBI taxonomy): domain Eukaryota; kingdom Metazoa; phylum Chordata; class Aves; order Coraciiformes; family Cerylidae; genus Megaceryle; species Megaceryle torquata. Next base: position 4,336 of record JANIJG010005638.1, read on the forward strand.
CCTTCATCTCAGCACAAGGGAAAAGGAATTGTACAGAATGTTTTGTGTTCCTGTACTTAAAGTAAATTGAAGAGACTGGATGCCAGTTTCATCCTAGCATGAATTTATAAAATCTCTCATGCTTAGCTGCTGTATTGTTGTTGTCTTGGGTGACTGAAGGTTTTCAGAGTAGCAATACTGATTTAAAAGATATGTTTATACTTGCTTTTTAGATTGTACGCTGTGACCAAAGTTTTTAAAATAATTCCTACCATCTGAAAAATAAAAAATCCTTTTATTATAATTCTAAAAATCCATATGTTCTGAAAGGGTCTATCCCAAAATCCACTAAGCACAAGTTCCCATCAAATAATTCTCTCAGCTCGGCAGAACAGACTGACTGCCGCTTGTATCAAGCATCAGTCTCCCTGGAATTAATCACCGTGTCTCATTTTCACTGTTCGATTTCTAGCAGTCGAGGAGTCAGCCAACCTGCCTCCTTCCCCGCCTCCATCGCCAGCTTCTGAGCAGACTGGAGCTCTGGAGGAAGGTAAGGGTCTCCTGGATGTTGAAGTGCACAGCTGTCAGCAGAGGAGTGAGACATGAATCTAAAGGATGGGGGAATCAGAAAATGGAGATACATCCTGCACCTTGCTGTGAAAAGATAAGGCATTCCCCAGCAGTAACTCCCCATCTGCAAACCAGCTGCAATGCATGGATGAGGTAGACACATATGCACAGAGGTAACTGACAGGATACGTTAAGTCCATCCATATTAAGAAAAAAAGATGGTGATGCTCACCTTTTTATCTGTTATGTGCAATATGAGCCAAGATGTCTGCTGTCCCAATGTGGTCACCAAAACTATGACACTGTATGGGTCATCTTTCTTTTCTTAGGGTTTGTTTGGCTGCTTTTTTTAAACGACCATCAGCTTTGGTTTTGGAATCTTAAATGCATGAAAGCAAGGAGATTCAGAGTTGGATCATTTCTTTGGTTTTTCACCTGTAATTCATGCTTCAATGCCTATGCGTATTTATTGGGGGTTCTGTACACAGAGTGCAGGAGTCAAATTCTGGTGTCACAAAGCAAATTTGTTCTGCACAACAAATGTTCAGTTTCAGCAACCCATGATCACTGTGTTTTCCTCCTGCTAAAATCTCCTCCAGCAAAGAATTTAAGCATTGGCTTGTTTTTAAGCATATGCCTAAATCCTGTGAAGTTGTCACAATGGTAAGCATGCATGTCAGTGCTCTGTTTGACAGAAAACAACTGCTGCATCAAGGCCACTGGTGTAGGGAGACAGCAGTACATTAAAACTGAGCCATCTCAGTGGATAAGAGGGAAGGATTTGGGTTCAGAATCTCCAGGGGACTGTCAGTTGAACTGTCAGTAGCAGCTTTATGTGTCCATTTATTTCCTTCTTGGATTTTCTTTTAGCATTTTTTCTTTCTTTTTGTTAAATATGTTCATGAAAATAATTTTTTATTGTCAGCTGAACAAATTTTGTTGGTATTTTAACACAGAGCCTCTATTAATTTTGCAAGTGGACCATTGCTATTTCATGTGCTGACATAGTCTGACTCTCAGTTTATCAGGACAGTGCAATTAGGCATGTTTCATCCTGCGGTCATTTTGAGATAATGCAATTACAGGCTATGTTAACAACAATATTTGTCAGCCTACAGTACTGAAAATACCTACTGGATGTGGTTAGTAACTGATATAAAGAATTTGATTAATTGATTGGGGTTTTTATTAAAAACATCTGCCCATTGTGTGTTTAAAAAAAATAGTACAACAGTTCCTGGACTCATCACCCAGAGGTAATGGCAATCAAGCTACTAACTGAAAAGGAAGCTAGTAGGGCATTAGCAAAGGCTTTTAGAATTGATACTAGGGTTTTACCATTGTTTTTTAAGATATAGTTCACTTGACTAGCTCAGCGTATGCTTTTTGATTTTTCATCTCACAATAGAGGGCTTGTTCTTCTGCTTCAGGCCAATGTCAAAGTTCTTCCATTACCCTTAGTTGAGGATTAGCTTTGCATCCTGTTTCTATCAGCAGTATTATCTACATGTATTTTAGGATTTTATAAAGTACTCATATTGATTAATTGACAAGAGGTTGTAGATTGCCCCCTAAGCAAATGGAAACCTTTTTTTCTAGTTATATTAACAGAAGAAGGTGGGAAAACATTATACAACTGGAGATTATTATAAACTAGAGGGCCGTGCTATTCCCAGCTGTGCATATGACTCAGCAAGTCACTTAACATCATTTTTCTCTTTCCTTGCATGTAGAATTGAGTTAATATAATAGCACTTACCTACCTGCCCCGCAGTGGTGGTTGCAGGGTCTGAAAGGTCAGTGTTTGGGAAATGTTGTGATGATTTATACAATGCCACTGTTTTAAAAAACATTCAAATAATTTCCTTTTAGAAACATTCAAATTGATTCCTTTTACATTAATCAAAAGAGACTTTTCCATTACAAAATTTTGATTCAGCTCTTAATTTTTCAGAGCAAATGGCCTGTATAAATCCTAAAAGTGTAGGTTTGTCAGGGAAGTATGGACAGAAATGATGTGCTGAGTCATTCATGCACTCTGCTGGAAGCTTCCTGTTTATGTCCGACTCTGAAACTGGAATTCACGGTAGAGTTGGTTGACAAACAGAAGGAACTTCTTGAAAAAAAAATTCACCAGAAAGATATTATGGTACTTTCTCCCAAAAATGTCAGGATTATCAATTCAATGTATTTTATGATAGTAAAAATCTGGTGTTCTGCTCTCTATTAGGAGAGGTGGACCTTATTTTCTGTGGGTAAGTTGAGATTTTGCTGACTTGAGTGAGCCAGGCCTGTCATTTTTATTCAGGCAAAGCTCTCTTTCAGAGGAGTTTGCCTGAGCAGGGTTTGACCCAATTTTACTGTACTTGTTCAAACCTTCAGTTCCCTATACCATCTGGCTGTCCATCTTCATGCACCTTTACATTGTCTGTCTGTCCTTCTGCTCAGTAGAATGCAATTTATTAATTTATCCCAATTCTACATTTGTTGAACAAAAAAGATGAGTGTTTGGTGTGTGTATCTACCTTGGACCTCCTCCCCTTCCTGCCCCCCTTCAAATATTTTCCTAATGCACTTGTCAGTGTGTGTTGCATTGCTTTGAGTCCAAGAGAGACTTCCTTCAGTCATAGTAGGAAGGAAATCACAGTTGTAGACATGACAAAGGTAGATGTGGCCAGCCATGCAGCAAATACAAATTAAAAAAAAAAAAAAAGGTAGAAAAGACAGAGGTTTGTGGGTCAAGTGTATTTCATGAGAGAAAGGAGTCGGTGGATGTAGGTTTCTTTCTTTCATTTGGCTGCAGAAAAACGTTCAGATGAGCTTGTCCTTTTTTACTGCTGCAGAAGGTAAGAAAGCTAATTTGCCTTATTGAAATTCTTTCATTTATTTCAACTATAGTAATATAATTTTGCTCAGGAAATGAAATTTTCCCTTGCACCATCTAATCCTTTTATCAGTTGTATCTGGTCGTGCAGGGTTGATGTGATATTCTCTTGCCAACTTGGCATTTCTTTTGTGCTCCGTGCCTTTTGACAAGAGGCAGAAATGCCTTCATGTAAACATGTTTCTAGATGTTAGAAGATAAAAGAATGCCTTTTGTGGACAGTCTTCCATTTTGAAATAGCCATTTCAGATAAGGCTTTATATACTGAATAAGAATATTTTGCAAACCGAAAAGTGCCTGTACAAATGGATCTATTTACAGTGAAAATTACTTCTTGAGGGGCATTTTCAAAAGATACCTGGAAGCTAAAGCAGAATTAGCCTTTGTGAGAAGTGATTTTAATCTTGGAGTTCAGAATAGATTGGGGATTTTTTCCCACGCTTTGAGATGAAAAAGAACTATTAGAAGGGATGAAAATAACAAAGAAAGGATTTTTCTTGTTGTCAAAATAAAACCATCTCCTTTAAAGACATCATTATCCTGTTAATTAAATTATTTTCAGTTATTTTGAAGTATCTTTATTAAAGCTGATAAATAAACAATGTAAATCCATAATAGCCACAGACATAACAGCTTCAAACTATACTAGACTTTTTACTCCTAATGATTGTGGACCATCACAATAATATATATTAAGCATTTTTGCTCTTGTCAGTTACTGTGGTTTTAAGGAGCAGAGCCATGGCCTGTATTTTCTCGCCAACAATCCATTCAGAGTCTGTAAGTAAGGAATTTTCAGCCTTGTTTACATCAGTATCAGAGATGTCCTGGGGTTTCATCTTCACCCTGGATAAATATTACCCACAGCTGGAAGAACCTCCCCTTTTGCACACCCTCCTTCTCCATGTTCTGCTTCTGACTGTATCAACCTTCTGTTCTTTTCTCCACGATGTCCCAGTTCCAGCAGAAGAGGTGGTAAGCACATCAACCCTTTCCCCTCTTGTCCACAGTAATACATAGACTAGTGTGAGGGCACCCTGCAAAGAAGCACAAGTTGTAGTTTTGAATCTTCTCAATTTTTGGAGGGAGTTGATTCCTGGTTTCTCATACCTGGAGACATGCCCTCACCCCCTGTATCTAGTCTTTTGCAAACCGTGAGCCCCTTCAGATCTGTCACTGCATTTTGTAGAAGCTTTTGTGGAGAAGAAATCCATGGGTTCTGCATTGCAAGTGGATGAAGATGCTTCCCTGCAGCCTTGCTGCTGGCTCTTAAATCCTAGGGAACTTCTGGTGGGAAGCTCAGGTACAGCCCCATGTTTCACATTTCCGGTTGCAGTGCTCTGCAGAGCTTCCTGCTTGGCAGCAGCAGTTGCCAGCTTATCTTTCCACCTACCTAATTTGCGAATGCCTAAACCCCTGAAGCTGGGGTTTGGATTCCATGATGAGATTGAAGGAACTAAACTGTCGGTGGTTCAGGCACTCTGTGCCCTGGAAGAGATGTGAGAATGATTCTCTTCAGCTAAGTTCTGTGGGCAGTATTTGTGCATGTGCCTAGGTGCACATAGCGTATTGTTGGTCCTGGACAGCCTCACACTGTCACAAAATCTTAAACACGGATAATCCTTCGTTTGCAGCACTGTGATACATATTGGAACTGCTAATATTGCCATCAGTTAACAATATTTCCTCCTTTTTGTGGGTGATTGAGCCTGAATGGGTTGATACTACAGCATTATTTTCCCAGGTGGAAGAAATACATGTCCTTACCTTACAGGACACTTGCTGCCATGTTGCTGCAGAAAGCAGAGGGTGCTTTTTTTAAAGACACAGATATTATCTTGTTACACTGTGCTATAGAAAGAAATTTAAAACTTACTCTTATGTACCAGGAAGAAACTTAGAGCTCTTATAGATGGAATAGGTTTCGATAAAAATTGCTTTCCCAGACTTGGGTAATGGTAGTTACATCAGCATTCATGAGCCATCTTGTTTTCAGGTCACACAGAGATGTGGTTAATATCTGTTACACTTAATATCTGTTAAAGCCTTGCTTTTGGATTTAGTGTTTTGGATTTGAAAGGAAAGGTTTGGAGGCTCTGGAGAAACTCTTTAAGTTGTAATTGCCTGGAGAAAGGCCAGGGACACCAGGCATGGACTAATTCTTGAAGCTAGTAGGAAATCCAACAGGATAGCTGCAGCTGCTTACAGTACCCCATGAAGGTAATGTTCCTCAAGCTGCCAGTTATCATACACAGAGAATGGGCTTAAGCATATTTTCTCCCGTACTAGATGTTTAGTTTTTTACAGCTTTATTCATGTCAAGAAGGCACCTTGGCCTACACGATCTCTCAGGTCTCCCCTTGAGGTTTGTATGGATCAGATGGTAGGCCAGTCACTTATTGGGCAGTGGTATTTTTCTTTGTCTGCAAAAACCAACCCAAGCTCCCCCTCCCTGTAGCTGTCAGTAGTGGTATAGTCCTGAGATGATTATGTGATTAGCTGTGGTGCTACAGTGATGGGTGAATAAAGCTGTCATTCCAAAGCACTCCAGACACCAAGGTGGGAGCTGGAGCACCCACAGAAGCATGACACAACAGTGGAAATAAAGTACTAACAGAGATTGCTGTGAGCAGCTTTACATGGCCTTTATCAAGAAAAATGGTAGCGAATTATTTGGGGAAGGAGTTTTTCAGTTGTTTAAGTGTTGCTTATTTATACAGAAAAGAAGAAAGTGGGAAATTTTTAAATAGACACAGTGAGAAATAAATGCACCAGTGACCAAAGTGTAAGTTGTTTTGCTTGTTAATTAAAGGACTTTTAAAAATGTACACTTTCAAGTACTTTGCCTAATCACTTGAGGGATACAGCTATGTCAGGATACTTCAGAGGTTTTTAATACTGTCTATCAGCCGTATAATACATATGAGTGTCAGTGAAAGGTGTGAAATGCAGTTTGTCTACAGTATGTATTCTTCTCAGTAGTGGATGTATAGTTCTGAAATTTACTTATTCCTACAGTTTGTTTCCAATGTTCATAAACACTGTAGGAAACATAGATGGCCCATGTGTTAAAATGCAGTTTCCTCCTTCCTCCACCCTGCCTTAACCTGTAGCCTGGCTGATTTCATCCACTCTGCAGTATGACACAATGGCTAGTGTTGCTAGTGCACGTGTCCATCCTGTCATGTCTTTTCTTTGTCTGTCTGTCTGTCCTGCAGTTTTTGTCTGTGTGTGTCTATTTGTAGATGAAGGGGCGGAGGATAAGGTGGGACTGCTACAGCACTGCCCAGGCTGTGGGCCTGCTGCCAGCCGGGAGTGGCGTAAACACCTGGCCCCCTCCATTTCAGTGTCTGTGCCTGATGATGAGCCCTACAATTCGGATGAGGAGTACTATGAACATCCTTTGTTCAGCTCGGAGTGGACTGGCTCTAGTACACATCCCAGTGCCACAGTGAAGAGCACAGAGGTCTTGTTGGGCCATGATGAAGGTGAACTGAGCATGGTCCCATGTTGTTCCTCTTCCCCTCTACCCAACTGCCATCCATTCCATCATATATGTGCCTGGGATTGCTGCTTTCTGGGGAGGGAAACCGAGTTGTGTTTTCTCCCCACATGGAAATGATGCCCCTCCAGAATCGCTCCATCTCAAAGTGAAGCTGCAGCGTGAGCAACAGGATGCAACTTTAGGGCCAGTGAAACCATGGTCCTTGCTTAAATCAGGGCTCTTGGTCTACTGGCCCAGCTTATAGCAGAAGCCAAAGGAGCAGCTAGTTAAAAGAAGTGTAAGCTCATTTTTTCTTTGTGACAGAGAATTACTGCCAGGAACAGTGTGCAAATTAGGCCAAAAGATTGTTACTGGAGGTAAGTCAGTTGTTAACACAATGGGGATAAAAACAACATGTCTATACCAAAGATAGCAGTGGAAGGTCTTTAGTTCTCCAGTACACAACAGAAATCCATTTTACCCCACTATACACAGGTGACTTCAGGCAGTATTGGGTCATGTTTGATAACCTAGTTGTTTTGTGGATACACCCAGTTAACATTGTGTCAGATGACTGCAAACAAGGAGGAAAAAAAATAAATTACTCTTTCTGTGTTTCTGCACTCACTTTTTTCTATGGCCTGAGCACATCAGTATTATTTTATCAGTGGGAGTTACATAAAAGTGAAATGGCTTTTGAGGAATCCAGGGAGAATCTATTTCAGTGACTAACAGGAATGCTGACTTCTTCTCCAAGGCAAAATAGATTATGTTTCATCTCACAGCCTTTGACTAACTCAATCTTGAAACACAGGAGCTGAAGTTAAAAGCAGTTCTGAATACTCTAATATTTGTGTCTCAGGAAAAGGGAGGTGTACACCTGAAATTACTCACTGGGTCTTTTCAAGAAAACCAGTGTTGTTCAGAATTAACAGGCTAGTATAACCTCATACTGCAACAGCAGAAAGAGATCAATGCTGATAACTGACAATTGTTACTGTCAGCATGTCTGCCTGAAGCTAGGGGAGACAGATCACAGGAGTAGCAAATACTATAGCTGGGTGCCCATAGCTGTACTTAGGGAACTCCTGGATTGGTTAATGCATGACCAGTTTCCTTTTCAGTCATATGCATCTATCTCTGGTGAATGCGTGAGGTCTGGGAGCAGCTATGAAGGGGAAAAAAACCCAAACAGACAACAAACAAACAAAAAAACCCAAACAAAAAAACCCCAGGGAAATAAGCTGGATCATCAGTGAAAAGATAGGCATTGTGGAACAGCCCTCCTGACTTGTGCTGCCTGTAAGCTAGCAGTCTGCTCACCATCTGAGAGTGCTGCAGAAAGGGAGGCTGTAGGATTCCTTCATCAAGTCAGGGATAACTTTCTACTTTGGTGAGTTTTTATCATGATTTTTATCATGATTTTTAATCATGTGGCCTTGTGTGAAGTGTCTCGGGAAATGGTGGTATGTACCTGAAATTGCTTGGAGTGCAATGGGAAACATCCCTTAAAAAAATTCATAGAAAAGGATGCACATACAAAACTACATAAAATCGGGAAAAGTAAAGACAGTTATTCAAGTCAGGGCCCCTTGTAGCTGGAGACCTGCTGTTCTGCCAGGCTGCTTTTACAATCTGCCCACATGTAAATATCCCTGTAACACTCAGGCATCAGTCCGGTTCTGATTCTGAATCTTCTGGCTTCTGTTCATTTAAGATATAGTATCTAAATTTAATTGCATTTTTTTATGTTATTAATAATGTGTTGTACTTTACATAATGATATTTCCTCAGCCTTGGATAGTGTTTGTGTTCCTTAAATCATAAGGCCATAGCTGAAGTGGATAGTTCATTGCCTGGTTTTCAGTGGGCCCAGTCTTAGGAGAAAAATCAAGCTCTTGTAAAGAGGTTTTATTTTAATACCAAGAGTCTGGATACAGCCACTTCCAGATTCAGAACTGCTTTGTTCTGAATGGGAAAAGTCCTTAATCATGAGACATGCTTTAAACCTAAGGAGGTTATCAGGTTGACTGCAGCATGGCCGCTGGTCAGCTGCTTAAGCATGTTGCTGAAGCAGAGGTTTCATACTTGGTCCTGACTTCTTATCAGAAGGAATACTAATAGAGCATGGGAATATTCTGAGTAGCAATGACAAGAGTACAGTCCACAGCTGAGACTTTTCTAATCATTCTTCTACCATGGCACAAGTAAAAACTGCTCTTGTTACTGCTGTACTGATCCTAACAGCTCATAGCCTGAGTGGTATATTTTAGAAATTCAGATGAACAAATATTTATCCTGCACTCACTGGTTTCTTTGAACTCATTGGTGACAAGGAGCCTGGGGGGCTAGTGGGGAAACAAGAAAAAATGAAGAGTCCTTGTGTGAAAACTCTGATTTTCACATACAGACTTCAGATGTGAGGCAGCCGAAGGGAGAAGTTGTTTATAAACAAACTCACTGTAGGCATCTTTGCTGAATTCTTGCAAAGCTATTAGTTATCAATCATGCACGAGGCTTATTAAGACTATGGAAATGGCTCAACATTTTGCCAAATCCAGGGTTCATGCAATAGACTGACGTGCTAGCATTTAGCAGTCAGCATTGCAAAGGTCAGTAGAAAGAAATTAATGCCTCATACCTTCCTCCTCAATTTAATGTTTTGTACTAGATTAAACAGCACATTTCTCAGAAAAAAATCAGTATACCTTGAGCTCATTGATGCATTGGTTTTGTCAGAGCCATCCATCATTGAATGCCATCTCCATTTGCAATGAATATTTGACCCAGAGTCATCTTTTGGGAGAGGTATACCTGTAAAACACTTTCAGCTCTCATCTTACAGCATAAACCTGCTTCTCTGGGAGAGACAGGGGTTTTTTTGTTTGGTTAGTTTTTCCCTAAGGAAACTAAGTGACTAAAATGGGCTGGATACTAACAACACTTTAACACACTTAAATCCAAAATATTCAGAGCTGAAAGTGTTATGTAAAGGCAGTCCTGTTGAGCTGTGTGCTTGGTGTTTACCGTTGGTGTTGATGTCACCTCCTTTTTCCATCCCCAAGAAGAAGAACCAATAGAGAGGCCAATGGCTGTGGAAGCGAAACCTGCTGCTCTTCCTGGGAAGCAACTGGGGAAAGAGCATGGGCCCATTGAGCCTTCGGACCAGGCAAAGGACCTCTGTGGGGGTCCATCACATTCTGATTTTGAGGCCAAAGTGTGTCGTGAAGATAAAGTGCCAAGTGCGGCATCCAGCAGGGAGAGTGTAACCATTGTGGCAGAAAAACCCCTGAAAGACACATCCCCTTCCTTGGCTGAGGAAGGTGTGTCCTCCTTAGGTTTGCATGTGTTTGCTGCCGGTGAATCCTTCTCCAGCTTTCTCCAGTGCTTTCCAAGGCTGCTTCATTTCCTGTTCTTCCCATTTATTAGTATGACTGCTCTTGTTATTATGCTTGAAGAGTGTGTAGCAGATAATATGATTGCACAGGTGCTGTATGACAACATGATTTCCCACCACTGCGGCTGATTCCTGATTTTTTACTTTGCCATGATAAAATATGCTTTGCAGCTAAGCTGATTCCTCTGCGTAAGCTTTTTTCCCCCATCTCAGATGTGTTTGCCAGTCACATTGCTGATCTATGTATATTTTTTCTTTTTGGTGAAGAGATTCATCTGCTTTTCTTTCAAAAAGTAGATTTATTGACTCTGACTGTGACATAAAGAGGCTTAAACTGTAGAAATGTTTTTATTTGCAGTATGCAGGTTTTTTGCTTGTTTGGTTTTTGGTGGTTTTTTGTTTTGTTCTGGTTTTGTTTTTTTGGTGTGCGTGCTTCAGTGCATTCTAGTTTACCTTCCCTAAAGCTGTTGCTTCTTACATCATATCCCTGCCATTCATTGCAGTCCACCCCTCCTCTCAGTCATTGCCAGAACTCTGATTTTTTTGTGTGTCTTACCTTACTACAAATGTTTAACCCTGCTGGAGTGCCCTTATTAGGCAAAACCTCCATCACTTCCACTGGGATGTTTGCCTTCATAGTGAAATTTAGGATTGGGTACACAGGGTGAAGTGAAGTTCTGCTTACTGAACAAAATATTTACTGCAATCAGTTGTCATTCAGTATGTAAGAACTAGACTTCATGGTTTTCCTTTTGATGGTACTTCTCTTCAGCCAGTGCAACGAGGTGCAAAGGCATCGTGTGAAGTAGTGACGTACCCGTTCACTACCTGGCTAAGAAATGCTGCATTTGGGAGGCTGGTGTTCTGGCTGGCCCAGATAAAGAATATTAAATTCCTTTGGCAGTCAGAACACATTTTGATGCCATTGGTATTGTTCATTTGCACTACAGCAAGAGGCACAGTAGGATATATAAAGAAAGTCGGTATCCAGCTCTTTAATTTCTGTGAAAGGAGGATGACATCAGCTCAGTGGCCATGGTTTTATACTTCATAGGGTTTGCAATTAAGCCACCAAATGGAAAAACATAAAGGAGCAAAATCAGTGTAATTGTAGACCTCTGGGGTTTTATACCTGCACAGTTTAGATGGCAGTTGCTTTTTTCACTAAATGTTAACATATGCAAATATTTAAAGAATGACCTATAATTTGATACTAATTCTTCTAAAAAATAGAGATTCATCAAAGCAAAAGGATGGCTCCATGGACTTGAAATCATATATAAGGAGATTCAGAGTTGGTCCAATGCTTGTTTTAGAAAAAACTCATAAAACTTTTTTTACAAATTAATGCAGGAAATTCTGCCACATTCTGCTGTATCTTTCTTCATATTTTCCATGATAGAAAGATTTCCATATGATAGGAATCATTATTTTCCATAGAATATTAAAAAAGAACAAGCTCTTAATTATTAACACTGTATATAAAAACGTAACTAGGTATTACTCTGTGAAAATGTAGTGGCAGACTGTAAGAGTAGTATTTGTAGTTTCAAATTAACTAGGGCCTGATCTAGTCATTGAAACATGTCAAGTATTCTTTGACTTCGGTTACAGCTGAAGATGGCTGGCTATTTTCAAGACCAGACCTTCAAGATCTGGGACTATTAATAGCTCTGTTGCTGATTTACACACACTGGTTTCACGGCAGCAGTGAGACTTGTCATTTGCCAAAGAATGAATGTCAGAAATTGGTACAATGAAAAAACCAGCCTCCTCTGGCACTTTCAAAGGCTTTTGTATGCATTATTTCTTTAGTTTAGGCTGCCTCTAGAAGAAAAATGTAAAAAAGATATAGAAATGTATAACTGTGTATGTTTTAAATGTCACCAACACACAAACATACTGTTGATTGGACTGAATCTTGTAGACTTAGTCCTAACACAAAACTGACATAGGCTACAGAGTCCAGCAAAGCATACCAATGAAGTGAGGATTACTTGTGGTTTTGCTGTTGTATACAAACCTTGAAGATGAAGAATTCACATGAAATCATACCATTTCAGTGATCATATATTTATATGTGTAAAACCCACATTTCATTATAAAACCTCATATATTGAAAGGAAACTAGTATTTAACACTTCAAAGCAGATTTCTAGGTGGATGACCTTGCTGCATGTTTGCATCTTTGTCTCTCTCCTTTCCATCATTCATACTGAGATGTTGTTGTAAGCCACATGACTGCCTGCCTCTAAGTGCTTTAAGTAATTTTGTTATAAAACCCAAACAAACTACTTCAGATTTACTTACAGCCACGAAGATGGAGTTCCGTGTCCAGGAGGGCGAACGCCCTTTTGCAGCAGAACCATTAGACACAAAGCAACATGAAACTGAGAAAGAGAGTAAGACTGGTGAGCAACCTAAACATGATGCCTTAGTTTCACAGCCAGCAAAAACAGAGGCTATAGATAAAAAGGATTCACAGAACAAAGACAAAGAAAAAATGCCTTCACCTCTATCAGAACAGATCTTGGAAACTGATTCACAGAAGAAAGGGGATACCAGTTTTGCAGAAACTGCTGCCAAGCCTCTTGTTTCTCAAGAACAAAAGGACTTGTCACCTGAACTGCCTAAAGGGAGCAAAACAGAAGAAAGGACTGCAGATGTGCCCTCATCATCCAACCAAGTTGTATCTATGAAATTTAAAGATGACCTTAAAGATGTCCAAGATCTTGTCATCAGCCATGGTGAAAGTTCTCTATTGCTATCAGAACCCAAGGCATCCAAAAGTGAACTTCCTACAGGCCCATCTCCTGCTGTCCTCCAGGAGCTTCCACTCAAAGACGGTTCCAAAATGAAACAGGAACTCCCTGACCAACTGTTCACCAAAGATCTCACTGCAGATGAACAGATGCACAGAGGCAGGACACTAGATCTGCAAGAAGTCTCAACAGTAAATGTAGATGGCCTGAAAACACCAAGCACCCCGAAAATCCCTGCATGGGGAGAGGAAAAGGACATGACCAAAGATGAGAGTGATGAAGAAGAAAGGTATGACTTCTATGATAAAGGGGAGGCTCGAATCTTAGATGATGGTAAATTTACCACAAAACCTGAAGTTAAGACACTTTCCCTAGATAAAACAGACTTTCAAAAGGATGGTGAAGCTAAAAAGTCACCTGATATCCTCAAAGCAGAGAAAGAAACGGACCAAAGTGGGCTCCCAGCAACAGTAGACATGAAAAAGGAGGTGCAGCCAAGCACACAGGTACCACCAGATAAATTAAGCCATGAACTGACCCTTGAGAAAGCAGCAGAGTACCCTGATACCACTCATTTATCCAGAATGCCAGAGAAAGCCCCCGAGGCACCATGTTTAACTACCGACAAGCCTCCTACTCTAGAAGCTTCTCAAGAGAAAGGTGTTAAAAAAGATACCAAGGAGGATAAGACAAGTGTTTCAGCTCCTCATCCAATGAAGGAGGAGGAGGATCGGTCAGGAATGTCCAAGTATTTTGAAACCTCTGCACTGAAAGAGGAAGCCTTCAAAGCAGATCCTCTGAAACAAGGCAGTGATTACTATGAGCTAAGTGACACTAAAGAAAGTGCGTATGAGCCTTATCAGACAGATCATCTAATACCTGAAGACAAAGAGGAAGAGGAGGAAGAATTACAGACAGAATTGGGTCAGCAGCAGAGCGTACCTCCTCATGAAATAGGGTACAGTACCCTGGCTCAGAGCTTTACACCAGACAAATGTGAGGAACCAAGTTCCCCAACAGAAAGAATGTTCACTATTGACCCCAAAGTCTATGGGGATAAGAGAGAACTCCACAGTAAAAATAAAGATGACCTAACTCTGAGCAGGAGCCTGGGACTTGGGGGGAGATCTGCAATTGAACAGAGAAGTATGTCTATTAACTTGCCCATGTCCTGCCTGGATTCAATAGCTCTAGGATTTAGCTTTGGTCGTGCACACGATCTTTCTCCCCTTGCTTCAGATATTCTAACTAACACTAGTGGAAGTATGGATGAAGGTGATGACTACTTGCCAGCAACCACACCAGCATTGGAGAAGGCCCCCTGCTTCCCCATTGATAGTCGAGAGGAAGATGAGCACACTGAAGAAGAAAAAGCAACAGCAGAAGAAAAAGTCCAGCCTGAGACAGTGGCCGAATCACCTTTCCTGGCCAAAGATTATTACAAAAATGGAGGGGTCCTGGCTCCTGACCTGCCTGAAATGTTAGACTTGGCAGGGACAAGATCTAGATTAGCCTCTGTGAGTGCAGATGCTGAGATGGTGCAAAAGAAACCAGTTCCTTCTGACAGTGTTGTGGAAGACAGCAGCACAACCCTGCCACCTGTGACAGATGAAAACCACATAACTCTAAAAGCTGAAAGTCAGCTAGAAGACTTGGGCTATTGTGTTTTCAATAAGTACACAGTCCCACTCCCTTCTCCAGTTCAGGACACTGAGAATTTAACAAGTGAAACCTGTCCCTTTTATGAAGGCACAGAAGAAAAACTGAGACGTGGCCTAGCTCCTGACCTGTCTTTAATAGAAGTGAAGTTGGCAGCAGCTGAGAAATCGAAGGAAGAATTCCTCAGTGAAAAAGACTTAGGTCAGCATGCCACTGGGGAGTCCATTCTGGCAAGGGACTTTGAGCAGGAGAAGAAAGAGAAGCTGCATACTGTGCTAGAAAAAAGTGAAGATCAAGTTGACTCTAAAGATGTGTATCCCATTAAAGATGCAGAGACAGAGAAAACAAGACCTGAGGCAATATTAGAAATGAAAGAAGAAAGTGTGATTGATAAAGTTCATGTAACTGATGATACCATGTATGGCAAAATATCAGCCTCAGAGCTGGAGATAGAAAAGGATGCTGTTTCTTTCTTGATGGAGGAGAAGACTCTAAGTGTTGTTCCTGAGATGGCTGAGATAGAAGCTCTAATTAAACCAGATTACAATGCTATAAAGCATGATATGGAAGTAGCTGCAAGGAGAGCTGACCAAGAATACAAGAGTCAGTTAGATACTAAGATCAACGAGGTTGTTACAATCACTTCAGGGAAGGATAAAGCCTCTGTTAAAAGAGCAGAGCCTGAACTCAAAGACGCTCAACAGAAAGATCAGACCATCTTGTCCAAAGAAACAAAGGATGCAGATGTACTCTCCAAGACTGAGCCTAGTTATGTGAAGGACAGCATAAAACTGTCGGAAACAGAAATTAAGGAAAAAGTAACTAAGCCTGATCTGGTACATCAAGAGGCAGTTGATAAAGAGGAATCTTATGAATCGAGTGGAGAGCATGATCAAGCCCAAGAAAGCTTGAATGGAGAATCCTTGAAACCAGAGGATATCAAAACAGAACCTCCAAAACCTCCCGTGTCTGGGGAAGAGATGCCTGCACACTTACCAGCAACGGAGCCTTCGATGGAGCTCCTCCTTCCAAAAGCTGAACCTCTCCAGGAAGAGCCTGCTGAGATTCAGATGGACAGCATACCACAGCCTGCAGAAGGAACTGAAAAGATTCCTGATACAGCTGTGAAACCTATGGAAATCCAAAAGCTGTTGCCATGTGAAGTGACAGCTGGGGCCACAAAAGGGGAAGAACATGAAGAAGAAGAGGTAGAAGTAGGGCAAGAAGAAAAAGAAGAGGATAAACAGCACTTTATATCGGAAGTGACCCCAGAAATAGACTTTGGGAAACTGTCTGCTGAAGAAAGTCTAGTCAAGGGTAGCCTGGAAGCAGTACCTGAACTGAAAGGCATCATTGAATCAGTGGTGACAGTAGAGGATGACTTTATCACAGTGGTACAGACAACAGTTGATGAGGGTGAATCTGCTTCTCACAGTGTGCGCTTTGCTGCTACTCAACAGGAAGACATTGAAACAGGGGACTCCCAGGCTGAAGAAGAGCTGGAGGTTGAAGAACTAGCTGACATTCAAGTTGAGCCCAAGGAGGGCTCCCCAGAAGCTCCTGCTTCACCCCAGAGAGAAGAAATCCTGCTCACCGACTACAAGACAGAGACATGTGATGATTACAAAGATGAAACAACAATTGATGACTCCATCATGGACACAGACAGTCTCTGGGCAGATACTCAAGGTGTGCATTATCCTTTCTGTTTGTCTGTTAAATATTTTTGCTTCCGAATCATAATGATCAAAAAGCAAAATTATTATAGTTGTAATAGTAATCTCAGCATGTTTCAGAAAAATAGTAAAATAGTCTTCCATTTTTTATTGATCTGTCTGTCTTCAACTATATTTCCCTGCTCCATGGCAGTATTTTTAACATTTGTTACTAATCTTTTGTTTGTTGTTATAATTTGCTCTGATTCTACAGATGATGATAGGAGCATCATGACTGAACAGTTAGAGACTGTTCCTAAAGAGGAGAAGGCAGAGAGAGAATTGCGAAGATCATCTCTCGATAAGCATAAAAAAGAGAAACCTTTTAAAACTGGGAGAGGCAGGATTTCCACTCCTGAAAGGAAAATAGCTAAAAAGGAACCTAGCACACTCTCCAGAGATGAAGTGAGAAGGAAAAAAGGTTCATTTAACACTCCCTATTACAATATATATTTTTTTTTTTTTTTTTTTTTTGCTATTGTACAGTACTCTGCGGTTACTCTGTTGTAGATGATGTGCAGCTTAACTGTATTAATGGTAGTGCTTTTTAATGAGACATTGTACAACTCTATGGAAAGCCATGTGCAAGGCTCACTGCTCCACCAGTCCCTTTTCATTGTAGGCATCCCCACTGATCACTGGGTAACACGCCTGGTGTTAATGCACCAGTGCTCCCTTTCTCCTGATATAGGACTCGTTCATCCCAGCAGAAGCAATGTATTGGGCTGGAGCTGTGGAGCAGTGGGCCTGCCACTTGATGTATTGTCATATGAAACTGTTTGCTCCTTTTTTTCCTGATTCTATGTTTTTGTGTTTGTTTTTTTGTTGTTTTTTTTTTTTTTTGTCTATAGCAGTGTATAAGAAAGCTGAACTTGCTAAAAAAACAGAAGTTCAGGCCCACTCTCCCTCCAGGAAAATCATTTTAAAACCTGCTATCAAATATACTAGACCAACTCATCTCTCCTGTGTTAAACGGAAGCAGACAGGTGACTGCGTTCTGTTCAGTTATGCAATGTGGCTGGCAAACATAGACATTTTTTTTGTAAATCTCATGGCTATAGCAGCTTCTCTTTTTTTATTTTTTTTCTCCGAGAATATCAGTCTTCACAAATAGCATTGCTTTTTTTTTTTTTTAGTATCATTTTGTATCATTTATCTTTTCTTTCTTTCTTTCCTGGTATTTTTTTGTTTATTTAGTTGAAGTCATGATCATTTATGCTTGTCATTGCTTGGATCTCCAAGTGCTGTGGTTGTAAATTGGCATTGTGCTAATAGTGTGGTGTTGTAGGAGTCTCTATTCATCATTTTGTTGTGGGGTTGGTTTTTTTGTTGTTGTTGTTGTTTTGGGGTTTTTTTTTGTCATTTTGTTTTATTTTATTTTGGTTTGGTTTTTTTTTTTTAACTGTGCTCTTTTTTTTTTTTTCTGGTGGGAAAATGTTGACAGCTTAAACCATGGTATGCATTTCCATTATTTTGCTTTTTTACTCTCATGCATAATAAGAAGTGTTTCAGACGTATATTTTGTTGATTGATGTTATCTGCATTGACACTTCCCAATCTGTCACTGATGTTTATGCTGTACAGTCAAAATCCACAGGGGGAAACCAGCCACATGCAGCATGAAGCTGAGAGAGAAGAAATCTGGGCTCCCACTACGAATTCATTCCAAGCAAAAATCTTAATATTTGGTAGAGGAAGATGAAAGGACGGAACAAATTATTCCTGTTACATCTTGATAGGTGTATCACTATTTAGAGGACCACTTTTAGCATTTTCATCATATTATTTGTTGTTACTGTGAGTTTAGGATGAAAGATGGACATCTTGACTTTCCTGGTGATCTTTAAAAGAGTTGCTAAAAGAGGGCAGGTTTTCTGTCATGTCACAGCAGAGCTGCATGCTGCAGTACAGTTGTGCATGAGTCAAACCAGGGCTAGTAAGAGAAGAACCATGCAGAGCAATGCAGAACTACATTGGCCTCTTCTCATGGATTGGAAATGGAAATGAAGAACAGGATTTATTACCCATCCTGTAGTTAAAACAGTGAAGTACCAGAAGTGTTCCTAAGAAGTCATTTCCATCCAGTTTTGCACCAATTAGTCACTCTGGTTCTAAATTTAGACCAGTCTCAGTACACAGGCCTGACTAGTGAACATAGAGTAAAAGGAGAGTTATGCAAGGGTAGCTTTAATATTGTGCCTCAACTGTATGAAGTGTGTATTTTCTCCTGCTTGTGTTCCATAAGGACAACAGAAGGAAATACTCAGTATTTGACTTGCTCCTGTGAAGGAATCTGGTCCTTCTACTTCCTGCCCTCATGAGAAATGGACCAGGGAAGGAAAGGCTGGTCCAGGCTTCTCTGTGTTGCCATGATGGCTCCTCCTCAGTGTGCAGTCTTTGGGCTGTTCCTAACCTGCACTCTGGAACAGAACTACCCAAGAGTGAGAAATTTAAAAAAAAAAAAAAAAAAAGATTAAAACGACTCTTCTTGCTATCTCTTGCTGTTTGCTGAAACACAGCTTGATCAGCTCAGAAGTTATTCCCCATAATTCACATATTCTTTCAAAAGAACCTGGAGGTTCAATAAATGGTGGAAATGGGGGAAAAAAGGTGGTGGCATTGTAGTGTTCCCAACTTTGTCTACACTTCTACAGCCATGTGGTCAGTGCTGTGTCGGCCTCAGGTACTCCACCGCTAACTGCTCTGAACTCTTCTGACCCATAGCATCCCGGGGAGGCCTGAGTCATACCAATAGACTTGCGTAAGGAAAACTGCGCAGTGCCTTAAATGCACTGCTTGGCAACTGTCAGAGGGTTTCCTCTCACACTCCAATATGTAGTGAAGCAGATGTATTAGTCAAAGTGAAAAATGTAATACAAAAATGACCTCCCAGTACATTTAAATCTTGAGATAAAGAGAAACCAAAATGATGGACCCAGGTTGATCATAAAGTTTTCAGTTGTGTGGGTTGAACTTTAACATCTGTGCTCTGAAGCAGAGGAGCTTGAACCACACCACAAAATGAATAAAAGTATCTCCTAGAATATTTCACCATACTCAGTCTTGCTGGAAAATTCACAGTATCCCTGAATTTATTCTACCTCGCCTTTTTATACTTACCGATGGGAGTTGAGAGGAGGCCATGAGAAAGAGTGCAGTGATATTCTAAGAGTGTAGGCAGCCATATGTGAACCTCCATATCCCTGAGCCTGAACCAGTCATCCACCTCCTTCCAGGATCTGGAATTTAGATGGCCATTGTCTCTTTCCCATTTTCCTTTACGTAAGATACAGTGACGTTCCTTGAAGACAGTTTTGGCTGTTAGTGTGTCCTATTTGGAGGAGTCTTATCAGCTTTAGTGATACCTGGCCAGTGGACCCCCACCAAAAAGTCCCTTGGCAGTGTAGTCTATACAGCCTCAAGTGTACTGCAGTCATTTAAAACCTCCACATTGCATTTACTGTGACTTTAAAATGAAACATACCCAATCATAAGCTACATATACGTACAAAAAGAAGATAGTATTTGCTTGTGTTTTCTGCATAGTGGCCTGGGAAATTACATCTTTCTCCTATTTCTCTTCAACACCAGAAAAAAAAAAGATCCCATGTCACTGCTAAGCACTGTCTGATACTGGTAACTTACAGTGCTGTATCCACAAGAGAGGGACTGCTTTTTAAGAGTAATCGTCCCTGCTGTTTGAAAAAGAATCTGCATGGCCAGCTCTGAGGAGAGTTGTGAAGTCTTGGCCTTGACTGGTGTAGTTTCAGGAATGAAATCCCAATCTGACTGCTGTTGCAGCTGTGGCTGTGGGATGCAGTTGTACCATCAGAGGAGTGTTCATGGTGGCAAGGCCAGGACAGTTCCCTGGCTATGAGCAGGAGTCACTATGTGATACGAGTCTGTTCCTTGTCTTCAATTCTGGGGTGACCCCCTGAGGTGTAAAACATGTTTGTTGTGTATTTAAACTGATGGCAGAGCCTGTAGAGACCTATTGTTCAGATGGAGAACTTGTGGTGCTCTCAGGTAAGTCAGCACAAGCAGCACAGCTAGTCTTTCCACTTCGTAGTAGTGGCTGGTTAGGGTTCAATACTAAGGGAAGGAGGAAAGATACTATTTGTGATTATTTAGAAGAGATGCAAAATAAACCAAAACCAATAGTAACAGATGTGACGCAGGAGGGCTGTGCTGTACTTATCCCTGTTACAAATTCAGAAGAACTGAAGTATGCAGTTATATATTCTTTTCCTCTTCACAAGTTTTCTCTCCTACTCCTTCAGTTTAAAAAAAAAAAAAAAAAAATCTTAAGAGGGCAGAACTAGAGTGGGAAGTGTGTCAGAAAATCAGGGATCTCCTCACCACCCCTGGGAACTGCAGAGGAAAAGGAGATGTGCTGTACCATGTGTTAGGGTTGGTTTCACAGTTGGAAGACAGTTGTGTTTACAGCAGAAGTTTGTCATCTATGACCACTGTCCTGCTTCTGTGTTTACTAAGGGCATCCTGGCATGGATACCCTTAGTTTTCATGTCTAGTTCTTGTGTGGCAGATCGCTTCCCGAGTGGCAGCATTGAGGTGAAACTAGTAACCTGCTTTCCAAAAAGCTGCTCCATTCAAAAATTTTTCATAAGGATGGAAACTAAGTTGGAGAGAAAAATCCTACCTCAAACCATGTTGTATCAGATAAATGAAATATTGAATTAACATACATGAATGACATCCCAGATATAATTTGAATTGCTACGGTCTGAGGGCTTAGTAGAATCATGGCACACTGACCTTGTTGATTCAACTAAGGTGATCATTCAACAGTGAATCTCTCACTCTCTGTTGGGAATGTTGGCCAATCTTTTCAAAAGTGATGATTTCGGGTGCCTCTCTTAAAACTTTCATCTGTGGATTACCTAAAGGAGCCTAAATTTTAGAGGACAGTCCTGAAAGTCAAGATGCTAAGGTGTCTGAGGATTGACCTTCAGGACTAGAGCCTCTTACAGTTGTCAACTATTTCTTGATCCTTTTTGTGTAGTTTCTAGTCTTCTAGGAACATGAATACAACATTTCCATTTGTTTGAAATTTGTAGAATACTGTTTTACCTCCAGTTTGCTGAATATGGGACATTTTTAAGGCAGGCACATTTCTGCATACAGTTTGCTGAGAGTAATTCGCAAAGTAATTGCTTTGCACAGTAGTTCCAATTCATTTAATTGTTCTAACAAGTGTAGTAAGTGTAAATGTGTATTTTTATTGTTTTTAACTATCAAGCCTTTCTTTGGATCTCTCAGCAGCAGGTGGTGAAACAAACCAAGCTCCTGGTGTATTTAAACAAGCAAAGGAAAAACTCTCAGTGAGTAAAATCATCTTATCGTTCATCTTTATAATCTCCTTTTGTCCTTATTTCAGATCTTTTTGTGTTAATGTAGTAAGTCTGTGTTCCATTTAAAATTTGTCTCCCATTTAGAATTTTGTTTCCATATTCACTAATTTAGAAGGGTAATTAAAACCACCTTTTAATGCATTACAGTCCTGGGTAGTAGATGATGACAGTTTGCAGATCCATAGGGAGCACACAGACTCCAAACTGCAACAGTTGGATGTTGTTCAGCATTCTGAGCCAGGTCATGTCTCTGGGATAAACTGTGTGTCTTGGCCCTTTCTGCAGTGCCCAACTGGTACTGCCACCATGCTGGATTGCTTTGTAGGCAGAAACCTTCCCCTGGGATTCACTGGATGTCTTCACATAGCCATGCACTCTGCAGAGGTCATGCTTGTGTAAAAGTTATTAGCGTGTAGCATTTTATATGCCATTAAGTGCTTTCTGAACGGCTGTTCCCTGGACTGATGATTTCTGTCTGTGTTTTAACTTGACAGTTAAGTGCCCTGCTTTCAGCTTCTCTGCAGCCTGTTCTTGCTGTCCTCTGCAAAGTTTCCTTCATCAAAGCCTGCAGGGTCTCTGCCCTGTTCCCAAGCTGACCCTACATTCTTCCTGCCCCTTCACTCCAAAACCCCCAGGAAAATGACCTCCTTTCACTATCCCCCATGCAACTATTTTTTACACAAGGCTGACACACACTAATTTGCATCTGCAGCACGACAATACTTTGTCATTGTTAGCCATCATCAACAATGGAGCAGTTCCATAGGATTCCTCTAAATTTCCTCATATATTCTGCGCCTGATTTGTTTCATCTGTCTAACCAGATTGTCAATTCTTTGGGGAACAAAAAGCTCAGTCTCACGAAGTGCTACACATTATTTATGAATCGTAAGAAATTGTTAAGGGTGATAGCAGTATAACTCAGGAGGATTTGTAGAAGCTGAGAAATTCAGAGCTGAATTCAGCTGTGGAGTCTGGGATTTCATGTGGTTTTTCGGGTCTGACCCATTTCAGCTCACAACTGCTAGAGCTTCTTTACTAGTAAAGTAAGAAATACCTGGACAAGTTTCTGGTCTGAGTCAGCAGTATAGTTTATTACTGTCTCTTCTTGGGGGATGATGAACAGTTACCCCAGAGAAGTCAGTCCTAGCCCATTCTCAGAGGCATCTGTGTTCATGGAGTCATCTAAGCATAAGCACTGCAAAATCATTCTCTGACATTACTCATTTCCTACACACCTTGCTTATTCCTGTCCCTTACATAATAGCAAAGATCAGTAGTCTGTCCCTTTGCTTACTTTCTCTCCCTGTTGCCTCACTCAGATTGCCATGGTCACACAACTCTTGGACATTTTCTCTTCTATGCCTTGGCTTCACCTCTGCTTTTATAAAGACCTTTCCCTTTTTGTTGTTGTGTTTCTTCCTGATTTTCAGCTTTTATGTCCTTCAAGTGCAGCCTTTTCCTTTCTACTGGTAATGTTAGATCATCCAACCTGATCGGTTTTATTATCTGTCCTCAAACTCCAGCTTACCTAGTGCTTTGCAGAACAAGTTCAGGAAAGGCTAAGCAGTTCCATCTGCTGGAAGGAGCTGTGTACCTGTGGCACAAGGTGATGAGAACATTGGTCACGTGTTAGGAACACCTCTGAAATAAAGTGAGGTTTCTGCATCCTGATTCCTGAACCTTAGTCAGGGTTACATAGATCTTTGACCTGTGGAAAGCTGACACTTTCAGCCACATGAATTACTGTAGAGAACAAAGGTTAATATATTGCTAACAGGGAATGAAACTTGTTTTCTGGGTAAAGCGCAGGCAGGGATTAAGGCATTTGGTTTCTTTGCTTGCTATGCCAGTCTTGAGTATGACGCTGAAATCTCATTGGGCCAGATTCTGCTGCTATTACTGATGCTAGAAAGTGCCCTGCTCCCTCCATAACACTGAAGGGATCTAGACTGCAATGATCTCAGAACAGTGCATTAGCTCAAAGTCATGCCTTTTCCACAGTTTTTCCATTGAAAGATCTCAGTCTTGTCCATCTTTAGCATGTTAGATGCACATATTCACAGAGAATGCTGTGTGTAATGTGAGAGAAAAGGATGAGGTATGTAGCCTATATATGCCTGCCATGTCTGGACACCCCATTCTTTTCTCTTTTTCCAATAAAGACAACTAAAGGAGTAACTCATAGACCTTTCCTGAACATTGAGAAAGTCGAGGTGACTGACTTAGATCCAGTGCCACTTTTCTGATGGCTAAAGTTCAGTACCAAATCCTGTAATTACAGGCCAGTGGGTTTACTCCTATGTGTAATATTCTCATTTGAATACAGAGAGAATCGGGATTACATTGCCAAGATAACAGCCTTGCAATTGTTCTTTGAAGTATCACTTATATCTGTGGGAGAATAACAAATGCTGCTTAAGCAAGTAGCCCTATTCTCTTTCAAGGAAATTCCTTTTTGCAAAGTAGTTAGTTACTCTTACGTGTCAACAAAGAATTTTCAGTCTGTCTTATTGGTGTTTAATTGTTCTTTCAAAGGGGTGTTATCATTATTCAGAATCAGACACATATCTGACCACAGTAACACATCATGTTAGCCTTTTAACCCTATACAGGTTTCCTCATCCCAGGACTCCACATTGTCAGTATGAATATATAAATTTCTATAGAGGGACACCAAATGCACATAATAGGGTGTTCTGGGCGTTAGGGATTTTGCAGGTACCCAGTGGCACAAGAAGCAATGCTGTCTTATCCATTAGCCATTGTGGGAATACTACGATCTCCTGGTGCTCCTGCACTTGCTTCTAATGCAGCCAGCCAGCACTTGTACCAGTTAAATGCTGTACCTGGCACCAGTTCTGTCCTATTAACATACAATAAAAACAGTATCTGCAGAAAAAGGCACTTCCTAGAATCAGTAACTGTCCAGACCCAGAGGTTTCAGTCAAACAACAGAGAACTGAAACCTTTATGCATGTCAGAACTGCATAGACACCATTACCACATTACCAGACACGAGAAAAGTATTAATTCATAGCTTGGCCTTTTTTTTTTTTTTTCTTTTTTTTTTTTTTTCTCATTCCATGTTGCATGTATTTTCCTTTTGTGCAGCTTCATGTTGTGTTTTGTTTTGTTTTCTCATGACTAGACTGCCTCTTTGTCAAAGATTCCTGCCTCAAAGTCTAGAGCAAAGTCATTGCTTCCTCCAAGACCCAGCTCAGCTTGCTCATTAACTACTAAAAGGGCCACTTTTCTCGATACAGACAGTTACTCTGTGCGGCCCTCCTCAGCAGGCCCAAGAGACTGCTTGCCCTACTCAAAATCAGATGCTAAGGTAAGGTAGCAGAGATGGTAGAGAGAGTTAGCTCAGAGATAGTAGGTGAACTCCATGGATCACATTCTCTACCCACTGAATTTGAGTAATTCTCTGTGAAGCTTATGTGAGATTACTTATATGCAGTGGCAGGTAAACTTATTATCAGGCTACAAGATTTGTGCCACAGAATGGATAAAAAGGAGATTCTCCAGAGGAAACATAAGTGAAATAAATTAGAACTAGAAGGACATTTCTGTTGATGATATGACAACTAAGTTGCTCCCATTTGCAGGTGGGTAAGTGGCAAAGAGCAGCAGTATTAATTTGCCTTCCAAGTTAAAAAAAAAAAAAAGTAATTTTCAACCAGTTACTATTATTTGAAAACAAATTCAGTCCCCAGTGTAGGAGGGTATAGTACAGTTCTAATCACCAGCAATAATGGCAGAAGCCAAATACTCTAGGAACCAAATTTGGTCTGTGCATGGGATCATGTTGAAGAACCTGCAGCATAAATTTCAAGAGATGTTTAGCAGTCTATCTTAGCTTCCCCATGTTTACATTTCACTTGTGTTTCAAATCTATGTGTTGTGGAGTTGATGACAATCCCCATTTAAGAGCTGTTTTCACTACTGACTTCAATTTTCTGTGTAATGCCATGGGATGTCTCTTACTGGTTACAACCATCATCACATTTGTCTTTGGGAGGACTACCTACTTATGCAAGACTGTCTTTAATTATTCATCCTGTAAGTTCAGAAATATTCTAACATTCATGTCTGTTGCTCTAATCATGGTAAAAAGGAAGTATCTGCTGATTTGAAAAAGTAAAAAAGATGAGCATGGAAAGAAATAAGACACCAGCAGTAATAGTCCTGCACTCAAAAAGCTGTAGCTAAAAATTTGTCTCTGGAAAATAATTACAAGTTAGTGTCTGAAAATGCAAAAACCACACATGACCTAACAAGATAATGTGGGGTGTATTGTGGGCACCAGCATTGCAGTTCTGATTAAGAATTTCACACCTGAGCTCTAGACAATTCTTATACTTCCAACTCACACTAAAATAGACTCGCTCCTTATTAAGAACCAAATGTGGAATCCATCCATATTTAGATCAAAGAGTATCTCTGTCCATCTTAAGTAGCACAGAAGATGACAATTGGGTGTTTGATGTAGTAAAGAAGCACTAGGGAGCTAAACAGAGCATGGGGGGTGGCTGGTGTGAGTAGTAAACTGGGCCCACAAGATGAGGTTTTCCCATCTGTATATAGGTTGAGAGAAATCACAGCCCAGAGAGTGAGTTTTAAAAACTAAACCTTCCTTTTTTTTTATTTTGCTGCTATTAGGATGGAGTAAGCAAGAGTCCTGAAAAGCGTTCCTCTCTACCAAGACCTTCCTCTATACTTCCTTCTCGGAGAGGTGTATCAGGAGACCGGGACAGAGAGGAGAACTCTCTCTCCCTCACGGCTTCTCTTTCTTCTTCAGTACGAAGGACCACCAGTATGTTTTGCATATTAACCCTGACCTACTGCTGTGGGTGTCTCCCATCCTTGTTAGATTTGTCACATTGCTGTAGCGTTGTGTGTCCCTACCTTTTACACAAAGGGGTGGATCTGGGCTATGCTGTTGAAAATAAGAGCCCTACACACTGGTTTTGTTCAGATAGCAAGGGCTTGAAAGCAGGGACAGGATGTACCCTTTCCATGCTCTGCACTGCCCAGAGCTGGGACTGCTGTTCAGTCTAATCACTGATACTAGAAAATGCCTTTGCAATGAGCTCAGAGGTGGGTGAGATATTTAACATGGGGAATTTACAAACAGCAAGAAAAATGAGACAAACCTGAAGTAGGCAACATAAAATATTCTGACAGATCTTGGAAAAGCGAACCTAATAGTTAGAGTCATTAACTGGCTGTTTCACAGTAATGATCTAATGAGTAGTGCCCTAACCCTAGAGTAAAAACTGCTGAGAACTGAGATGTTAGCTAGTGGAGTGACTCACTGGGAGAAGTTAGGATAGTAAACCAGCAAGGTCATTTTATGAGGACCAGTGTTATAAAATCAAAATCCAAAACAAATTACAGGATAAAGAGAATTTTACCAAATACCCCCAGAACTTTTAGATGAATTTGCATTCAGCCCAGGCCTCATAACCTGGATGTGGCTTCTTGCTTTCCAATGGAAATTCCTCTGGTTTCTCTCTTAAGATGGCAATCTCAGACCTTTTTAAGGCAGTTTAAGTGAAGTAGGTGATTAAATTGTACCAAAAAAGTGCTTTGACATTCTTGGGTGGTGCTCCAAGGGTAAAAGAGAGACCCTTTGTAAGCAGAGTGCCCCCCAGGTGGCACAGCAGCTCATTCTGCTGACTAGGAGTGAGAGGCCATTGAGCATTTAGCAATGTGGTGAGGGGCTGAGGATAAAAAATAAATACATCAAAGCTGCAAGGAGCTGGGGAAAAAAAATCCCTTTCTGTCTCAGTTGGTGTAGTGAGAAGGTTCTGGCTTAGGGTTGCTTTGGAGAGAAAGAAACTGTTCAGGGAAACTGAAGGTGACAGTGGAGTATGTTCAGTCCATGTAATAAGTCATGCAGAGCAGAGTTTCCCCTGGACCTTGGGGCGTTGAGTTTGGTCCACCATCATTATGTAAACAGAATGATTAAAAATACTTTAAATAAGATTTTTATTATTTCCACATGATAGTCTAGAGAGGACCATTGGATTGACAATTCCTAAACATTTTAAAGGTGAAAACTTATATGCACCCATTCAGCACTGGGGTTCCCAGGCTTTGAGTCTCAGTTTGGTCTTTCTCTTCCCAAATATTCTCAGCTGAAGCGTTGCTTTAAGCAGCACATGGAGATATCTCAGCTTCTGTTTATGTTGGAATTACGAGCAGAGCTGGCCTCAGAAAACACAGAGCCACTACTGACCCGATTCTTGTGCTCAGTGAAAAGGACTGGCAACGCCAGAAACACCAAATGGATATGCTGCAAAATGTTGCAGTATCTATTTAACTGGTATGCAGAATGTGACTTTTAATCAAGGTTGCTTCCTGTACTTGCATTCTTTCACTGCACTAGTGAAAAATGGCAATGGAATGTGAGGGACATCTGCCCACCCACACAACAGAGCGATGACTTGTTCATCAGCTGAATGCTCACCCAGGGTTCAGCTGCAGACACCAGATTACCAGCAGCAGTATGCGCCCAGCAGCAGCCAGGCACTCACAGCCTTTAGTTTCAGGATTATGATCAGAATCTTTCCCATTCTCTAGTTTAATGCCCAAATCCATTGAAACTGGTGACAGCATTCTCACTGGATAGTCAGATCAAGTCCCGAAGTTTAGATCCCAAGGGTGCTTCTTGTCCTTTTGCCAAAATAGGAATTGATATGATATTGTGCCTTGTGTAGCAGGCTTTGCAGAGGGGTTGTGGGAGGCGGCACGCCTGTGACAGAGCAGAGAGCTCAGGCTCCGTATGGGCAATTTACCAGCTTAACCACACATGACGAGGTAACTGCTGGCAGGTTGATGAGCAAAGTAAGACACAGAGACAGCTATCCAGTCTGCTGTTCCACCATTAGCACAGCCATCTTAGAGCTGTATCTCACTTGGCACACAGGCATGCGGTCTTGGGAAATACACAAGGAAGAAGAGCTGTATTTCTGTGGGACTAATGCTGTTTATTTTTCTTGCATGTAGGATCAGAGCCAATTCGTAGCAGAACAGGAAAAAGTGGAACTTCTACCCCCACTACTCCTGGCTCCACTGCCATCACTCCAGGGACACCACCAAGCTATGCCTCCCGTACCCCAGGCACTCCAGGGACACCCAGCTACTCCAGAACCCCACACACTCCTGGGACCCCCAAATCTGCCATACTGGTACCTACTGAGAAAAAAGTTGCCATAATTCGCACTCCTCCTAAATCTCCAGCCACTCCAAAGCAGCTACGAGTTATTAATCAGCCTCTGCCTGACCTCAAGAACGTCAGGTCCAAAATTGGATCAACGGATAACATCAAATACCAGCCTAAAGGGGGGCAGGTAAGGATTCCACTCTTTATGTTCGTCCATATGTGATTTAGCCTAATGTGTGTACTTTTGGGATAGATACGGGATGAGAGACATTTTGAGTTGCCTTGCAACTGCTGCTTTTATTGTCCATACCCATCAGTTGTTTATGTTAAATGGCAGGGGCAAAGACAATCTTCATAAAGCATTTTGTCACCTGAAAACTAATGGTGCCTTAATGAGATCAGCTGAAAATTTCAAACAAGAGTTTGCACTCCATGTCATAGATGGGTTTCAGCCTGAGTCTCAGCAGCTGCTGCTTACTTAGTCTTCATCAGTATCAGCAAAGGAAAGAGGTTTGTTTTAATTCAAGCAAGTTCAAATTCAGTCTAGATAGATGTCTGCAGGACTGCACAGCGCCATGACCTTTTGCTGTGTCATTTTACATGACATTTTACACACTTGTTGGGTGATGTTAATGAGGTTTGCAGCCTCCAACCTGGTAAATCCACCCCAATTTAAAGATGATGGAAGAGGACAGATATTAGACTTAACTGTTTTTCTTGCTGCAGGGTTTGAATAAGGAGGAACAGGACTTAAACTGTACAAACCACAGAGTGTATGTAATATTTTTAAAGGGTGAATGTGTAATAAGGCAGATTAGGATTTTCTGTTCTCACTGTCTGAAAGAACAAGAATTCAGGGATATGTTGATGCAATTAAAAGCTGAAAGAAAGAGATTGTTTCATACCTTGAAGAGTTATGCAATGAGGTGCATTTTCAAGAGGATTGCTTTTGGCTAAAGACCAAATGTGTGTGTAGGAGGGTAGTAAAATCATAGAATGGGGTGGGCTAGAAGGGACCTTAAAGATCATCTAGTTCCACCCCCCTTGCCATGGTCAGGGATACCTCTCACTAGACCAGGTTGCTCAAAGCCCCATCCAACCAGCCTTGAACACTTACTTCTAGGAACAGGGCATCTTCCATCTCTCTGGTCAACCTGTTCCAGGGCCTCACCACCCTAATAGTGAAGAATTTCTTCCTTATGTCTAATCTAAATACCCTTTTCCAGTTTCAGGCCATTACCCCCCATCCTATTGCTACATGCTCTTGTAAAAGTCTCTCTCCAGCTTTCTTGTAGGCCCTCTAAGCACTACAAGGCCGATATAAGGTCTTCCTGGAGCCTTCTCTTATCCGGGCTGAACACTCCCAATTCTCTCAGCCTGTCTTTATAGCCAGCCCTCTGATCATCATCATGTCCCTCCTCTGGACTTGCTTCAGCAGGTCCACATCCTTCTTATGTTGGGAGCCCCAGAGCTGGGCAAAGTACTCCAGATGGTGTGTCTTATGAGAGCGGAGTAGAGCAGCAGAATCACCTACCGCAACCTGCTAGTCATGCTTCTTTTGATGCAGTCCAGGATATGGTTGGCTTTCTGGGCTGCAAACACACAATGACGGGTTGTGTTGAGCTTCTTGTCAACCAGCATCCCCAAGTCCTTCTCCTCAGGGCTTCTCTCAATTTATTCTCTGCTCAGGCCTGTATTTATGCTTGGGATTACCTTGACACATGTGCAGGACCTTGCGCTTGACCTTCCTGAAATCCCCTGTTAGCACAGACAGAACTTAGCAAAATTTGGAAAGGACAGTAAAGACGTAGGCTTTCAAGCTAAAAGCAGAAGCTTTTGGAGACTGAGGAAAGATAGATATGAAATAGCGCAAATCTTCCTGAGGTATGGTGTTTATACCTTCCTCTGAAGAGTCTCAATTATGCTAAAAATTGGGACAACTCAGTCTTGTGGGTGTAAATAATGTTATTTTTTGTGAAATTATCTGTGCATTTCATATTGATTCTGGACAAAACCCCATGATGAAAACAGCTGGTTCCTCCACCTCCCTTTTACTTCCCTGAGACTGCCGAGTTACAGCTGTGGCAATGTGAGCGCTTTCTGAAAGTTTCACTTCTCAATTATGTCCAGGGATGGGACATCAGGGTAAATAACACACTCCCCCATTCAGCTGTTCCAGAAAGCTGGGTTGCACAGTTCTTCAATTCGTAGTGGAACACAGAGCACACTGAGGTTTGCCTAATGATGTCTCAGAAAAACATAATAAATTGAATCAAAACTTATCGTTGCAACCCTATGCCCACTGCAGGTCTTACAGAGAAAAAAAAAAAAAGGAGGCTCGTATTTTAAACAGTAAGGTATCTCTTAGGTGTTGAGCCTGTTTTCATGGTAAATTCACACATTCAGTGCTTTCCAGGAGTTGGACAGTAGCCAGTTACTCAGATAAAGTCAGGAAGATAATGGCTTAGCAAAGGTTATTCTGTCTTTATTTGACAAGTGTTTGTGTAAATATTTTGTATGGGAGTTCAGCTCCCCTTTGACATACTGTGTAGCAGATGGTCATGGTGTGCAGTGGCTCCAGGAGGCTCGGAGCACAAGTTCAGACTGTGCATCTGGATTAACATTCCTTATAACAAGCCCAGCTCCTGGGCATGGGCTCAAAACCAGCACCATGTTAGCCTGTCCTTCTCCTTGTTCCTGTCTGTGGACTGTGTACGAGACCAGAGGCCACAGCAAACTGCATTTCTTGGTAAACACCGCACCTAGACAGTTAGGTTTCCTTAGCAGTTTCTGTAGAGTTGCACAGTCTTTGCTGAGTAAGTGAAGGATGGCCCAGCAGCTGACATCTTGCTCTTTTGGGGATCACAGGGGAAATTTGCTGGGTGGACATAATGTCACTGAAGCTAAGGTATTTTTAAACTCCCAGTGCTATGCATCCACTAAGCTGTGAGTTGGGTAGAGAGGGACTCACTGAGTTTTTTCTTTACGTCTCCTTTATGCCATAGCTCAATCTAAACAAGAGGATTTAGGATTAATCCTTTTCCAGTTTCGGCAGTTGAATTTTATAGTGTCTGTGAGAGGGACATGTGAAAGCTAATTTCATTTCTTGTGTCTGCTCACTTCTTTCCTGTCTGGTGGCAAATGTTGCACTAGCTGAAATGAGCTGTTATCTGCTATCTGCTTTTAATGATGATGCATGAAACAAACAGAAAGTTGCTCAAGTCTTATAACCTGAACTGGAAGTGCTGATAGCAATAACCACAGGAAAGACAAGCAGACAAAAAGCCAGCATATATCTGAACAAGTTAAGTACATAAACATGACATGCAAATCACTAAAGGAATACAGATAGGCAGCCCAAAAGTGTCATTTGGAGACAGACTATCCTTTTAAAAGAGGTGTATCTGAACCTAGTGCAAGGTCTTGTCCTAGCTTACAGCTGTCCTAGGGAAAGGGCTGCACTCTGAAACTGACAGAGGCTGAGGTGCAGAACTGAAGAAGCAGGGGATGTTTGAATGCTAAATAAATCAAGAAATGCCGTGCTTTGAATTTCTTCAAAAGTCCATCAGATAACAGACTGATTTTACTTCAGCTCTGATTTGCCAGTCACAGAAACAAAGAAAAAAATCACCCCACCTGACTGTGGAAGATAAAAAAAAAAGCTCATGCTTCTAGAGGAAGAAGCAAGCTAACTTTACTCTGCATTAAGCTCCTACTAGGAATAGATGGCTTGAGATATCTTTAATTGGTATTCTGCGGTCTGGAGAAATGAGGGCTTCTCTGCTCTGTGATGCAGCCAGTAGGTGGTTGTCTGGTTTTCTCTTTATAGCAGAGTATGGTGAAATGTATCATTCTTGGCAAAGCTCAGAGGCGACTTGCTCATGGGTATGTCTGCTGGGCTTCAGATGGATTTTCGCACCACATCAGCTGTGGAGGAAATGCTGTGCTTTCAAAAGTAACCCATTTGCATCTGTTATTTCTCAGACAGCCCAAGGGAAACATGGGGAACTGGGGGAAGGGGTTTGAAATCTGTTTCAGATGTCAAGACCAAGGTTTTTCATTTTTGTTTGGATTATTTTTCTTCTTGAAGTTCTATCTATGGATGTGGTTTGTACCGCATCAGAGTACAAAAGTGCATTAATTGACTCTTTTCATTATTGACCAGATGGAGTATTTATAAAGCATCACAGGCCAGGAAACAAAGATAAAACCAACCTAGGTTTCTTTTTATTTAATCTTATAACATATACCTAAAATCTCAAGTATGGGCAAGAACTTCAGTGGATGTGAATCAGCATAGCTTCATCAAAATGAATGGAGCTGTACAGACTAGAATGCCATGGAATCATAGAGTCATTTTGGTTGTAATAGACCTTTAAGATCATTAGGTCCAACTATTAACCCAGCACTGTCTGGTCCTACATATGTAAGGTTTAAAACATCACTAACTATAGTAAGAGCCAGGTACCTCTTAAGAAATAAGATGACACATTGAAAAATGAAATATCTAAGCTATGTTGAAGTGTTCCTTGAAGGTTTTTAGGAAGGTTAAGGAAGAACTCCACCATCTTCCCTAAACTGTAGAAAACAAACTGCAATTAGTCATGGGTCAGAAAGTCTGAATGAATTGATGACATCACTATTCAGTAGAACATCTCAAAAGTACCATCAAGAAGTATAGGCATCTGTATTAGATGATAAAATAGAGTGACATGGGGAAGGATAAGACTTCTTAGAGCTGGGCAGAGGAGGAGGTTTAGATGTATATCTGTTGCCTTTTTTACACAATTTTTTGTTAGCTTCAAAATCAGTTTGGATAGCAGGAGAGATTCCCCCACAACACGCCCACGCACACACCCACCATCACAATTTACAACCCAGTCTGTAGAGAACAGTAGACTCCTGAAGTGTTCTCTGTCTCAGCCACAGCCTGCCAGGATGCACAGTCAGTGCAGAGACAGACAGGTATGGTGGTGCACTGGAGCTGAGCACCTCATGGGAGCTTGAGATGGCATCTTGTAATTCCTCTTCCTACAGTTTCACATCTCTTTGCACCACGTTATGAACACTGATAACTGCCCAAAAATTCATCTGAAGATCTAAATTGTATGGTCTTGGTTCACTGGCTGATAGTGTCCTAAAAGGTATTGGAGAAGATAAGCCTAACAAAAAGTGCTACCTGAGCTGTTGCTGGGTCCTTTTCTGTCTCCCATCTCCTTCTAGCACATCATGCACTTTTCTCCCATCCTTTGTGACCTGTGGTATAGTTGAGCCAAAAAAACTTTGGCCCAAGTTAAGAGAGTGTCCCTGCTCAGGAAATAACAAGTTTATAAGGTTCAAGCTTTGGTGTTTTCCCCATCCAGAGCCACAAGAGGCAGCTGTAAGGGGAGGCGTTGGAACGTAGCTGGTGTTAAAGTACTTAGCTAATGAGACTGGGAGTCAATTGTTTCCGCGCTGTTAGCTGCATTCATTGGAATGAGTGGGGGCATTTACCAAGTCAACAGTTCACAACTGTAAGATAAATTAATCTCTGTCAGTCTGCTTTTGTTGTATTTATACATTCCTAGGTTTGTGGATTTGCAAGGTGTTTGAAGGGATTTGGTCTGGACTGAAAATTAGAAATTAATTTGTCCCTTGTTAATTGCAGGTCTGCAAATGCAGAGAAAAAGTAGGATTTTCAGGCACACCTTCAAAACTCTGTCATAGCTCAAACCCATAATTTTTAAGTTTAGAAGTTTAGAATTTTGCCCGATGATTGCAGATTGTACAGAAATAACATCTTGCAGCTCCTGTGTTCAGACTGCACTTATATCATGGAAGGCTTGCCCAAGTACAGTCTGTACAGTTAAGCCTTGAGTTACTTTACATAAAAAGTAAGATCTTCCTGACTCCTTTTTCAGGAAACTGAAGCACTCATTGCCAGGCTCTATCCAGTTTCAGAAAGTTTCTTTGAGGAAAGGTGTTTAGTTGGTAGAAATTAGCAGGGAATTAAGACTTTCTGTTCAGCTCTGACATTCACTTTCTATGTGGCTGAGACCAAGTAAATTCATTGCTCTGCATCAACCATCCATAAAATGTGCGTGATGTTCATGGAGGACAAACTGAACGGCAGTCAGGAGGGTCACAAGCTGCATGACGAAGTTCTAGCCACTAACAAAACTTCCACTGCCTACAGAAGCCATAAGCCAATGCTCCTCCCTCTTCTGAAGGCAGTTAGCAGCAGGGTGCACTGATATCTGCCAGTCGGCTGGGGGGTGTTGGCTCTGTCTAGCCACAGCTGAAAGTATCATCTTCTGGAGCATTCAGCATCTTACCAACTAGTGGCAGCTTAAGCAACCAGTTCCAACGCTTTGCGAGCTGATGTCAGAGAAGACAAATGCCGTCTGTGACGTGTCATATGTTGTTGATCTCTCACTAATAGCGAGGGGATAAGCTGCTTTTTTTTTTTTTTCTCAAGTAGATTGAAATTACCAGGACATCAATTCCTGTGAAAGTCTTAGTCATCCCAGCAGCAAGTTCAGCAGAGGAGGCATTTCCAGCTGCACTCTGACTAATCTAGATAAAATGGGGAAGGTTGGTCTTTTGGGAAAAATGTTCAGGCAATACATAATCTGGATCAGATTTGTTTGGTCATATACTAGTGTTCTGTCTTGCACAGAAAGGTGAGAAAAAGAATTTATGTTGCTAGCTGGGAAAGAGAAGGAAAGAAAAGGATAAAAGCCTTAGGTTTTATCTTGGAAATTTGTATTTGAACAATTAAAAGAGACGCTAAAGGATGTAACTGCTGAAGAGATAAAGTTTTTTTTTAACTTGGACTGAACAGCCTGATTTTCTCCATTGTGATGGAGTAAAGAAAATCCAGTTATAGTGACTCAAAACTCATCCTTTCTTAAGGATACAGAAACTGAATTGAAAACTGTGATACTTGATACTTAATACTCGATATTTGAAACTATTAGTACTCTTTCCATTAATAGGAACTTTTGCCTCTAAAATTTAGGTATCAAACTGTAGTTCAACAAAAGCTGTTTGGTTGGGTTTTGTTTGTTTAAGGGAGTATTAAAAAAAGGACCTTGTCATTTAGCTGAACTAATAGAGCTCCTAGGATTTTTTTTTAATTATTTGGTATGTATAAATCTTCTTCAATTTCTTTTACCATTCTTTTGATTGGCTCCCCAAATTTAGTGAGGAGTATGATAACAGAACATGTTCATCTAACATGGATCTTGCACTTCCTTGGGCTATCTGTTAAATTCAGCTGTTGTCTCTTGACTGTAAACACTCTGGCATGGAGAATGGTCATTTTGCTTTGTATTTCCCAGCACAATTATGAAAAACTCAGTGTTTCTCTGTAGGTCTTTTCTACCTTTATTGTCAGGGACGTGTCTAGTTCCATCTTATTAAATAGATGAATACAGTGACTTGCAAATAGGTAAAAAGAAGCCTGTGAATCAGCCGTCATCCAGCCCAGCCTTTTATTTTGCATCTCACTAGCCTGTAGCCTGGTGACTTTACTAGTGGCTGTATCCAGTAATTTCAAGAGTGCAAAATCTAAACATGATCACAAGCTCTCTTTCTAGATGTGGAAAGTCTGAGGCACAGTCTCTTCAAGGACTTTGCTAGGCCAAATAAATACCCTTCCCCCTCCCTTTCCTCTACTTGTAGCCTCTGCCAGGAGCATGAAAACTGTAGGATCATCTGTCCTTGGCAGCATATGGATTTGGCAGCACTTAAAACTGCCTCTTGATTCTAATCAGGTTTTAACCTTAACCTTGCTTCCTATGCAATACCAGTTCTTGTCTCACTCAATCCCTGTGCTAACCAGGAGACAAAACACTAAATGTCTAGTTCCTATGATGGAGCTCTGTCCAATTACTGTGAGGCTGTGTGATAAGTAGGAGGAACCTGCCCTCTTTGATAAGTTGTTAGAATCTGGGAGCTTTTCCCAATATCACAGCCCCACAGCATGTTCAAACAGCAAGTGGACCCAAGCTAGAGTATTTTTAATGCTTTAGGAACGTTGTTTGTAGTAGAGCTTCTCTGAGGCCAAAACTGAAAGGCAGGGAGAACATAAATCACCAGCTTCTGGGAAAATAGATTCAGAACCTGTAATTTCATCAGCACCACTTTTTTTTTTTTTTTCTTTTGACTATCTTTGCTGTGGTGTGCACCAGTGTAGTACATCACAGGAGGGAAGCTGTGCCCAGACGCTAGTAATTTAAGGGCTTTCCCTCCTGTGAAAAGAAGCCAAAGTGAATGATTCTAGGCAGTAACGGAACATAATTCTTTCATAAGCACTTTTCAGACATTGATGTTTTTAGAAAAACTGAACTAAATTGTCTCTTGTATTTCTCTACCTTCCTCACTGTTTCTATAAATTTCTGTTCATCTTGAACCCAGTGGTAAAGTACTGACAGAGGAGGGTCTGCTCAAGGCCCCTAGACTGGAGACTGTTGTACATAGACACTTTGAAATCCAAATTCCTTTTCTGTGAACAGCCTTAGGGAAGCATGTATCTGACTGGCACATTCACAGGTGTTGCTGGCCTGTTTCATCTCCTCATGTCAGTCAGCTTAACCCAAAAACATCCCCTCTGGTCTAGAGTAGATGTTGCCCTTGGAGCACAGCCTCTTCCTGCTGAGATTGCCAGTTGAGCCACTATATATAGGAAGGGAGTTAGTTTGCCCTGCTGAGTGCAGATCAATATATGCCTCATCTAAATGAGCTCTGAGAAAAATACCTTCATCACTTGGTTTCCTTGGAGGCTACCCATAACTGCCCTGCATCTCCCAGTGCTTTGACAGATAGCATTAAAACACCACAGAAGGTATTGGAGCACAGTGTCTGATTCCTGCTGGGGACTACCTAGAAGTAGCATGAGTCAGTGAGGCTATACTGTGTGCACATTGGCACACAGTCTGCCCTGGGCTTCAATTCTGGACTATTGCTGAGGTGTCATCAGAGGACAGAGGAGGGGGAAGGCCTGTTAGACTGTCATGACTTCAGACAGAAGCCAGTTTTTCCTTGGGCAAAGTGGGTTTGTGGAATAAACCCAGCATTGTCTGTAAAGCTTACTTTTTCCACTGTGGTTTAACTTCACATGGATGTGACAGATGCTGAGGAACTTCAGCTTAGTGCTGATCAAAATACTGACCAGACCAGCATACATGTGCAAACCAGCATCAGATCAGAACATATGTACCCATTTCAGACTGGCAGGTCAGCACAAGGGTTATGAGAGGCTCTGTCAGGACATTATCTTGTTGGGATGTTTAGTGACTGTGGATGGAAAGAGGTCCTCTTTTTGCCATAGCCTAAAATGTTTCCTTTCCAGAATAAGACCACGAGCAGGCTTGATCTTTCTTTTAATGTGCAGCACAATTGAAGTGCATATATGTACATCCCTGCCACACCTCCACCCCCACACAAGACTTATATACCCATTAAGGAACATGGGAGACATTCCTGGTGAGTCACGGTGTTCATGCTGTCTCTTACCACAGCTTGTTACATCATCCAATTCCTTTCATCAAATGCCACCGTAAAAGTTTACCATTTCCTTGTCATAGCTGTTTCCTTGGGAGGTGCTTCTAGAGCCTCCTTGCTCTAATAGTTATAAATTTCCCTCTAGATTGCAGCTTCAAATAATTCACAGTCAGTTTACATTCTTTGTTTGCAAGCCAAAGTTTCTCTTTAGCCTAAATAGCTCCTGTCCCTCTGTGGTGCACTCCCTCTGATGTTTACAGCCTGATTCTCAAAGGAAACAAAGCCTATGCAGTCATGCTGGCTGGCTGGCAATCTCAACCTTCCTCAACTCATTTGTAACTTGTTGGCCAATTTCAACCAGTGCTGGCAAGAGAGCAGGGGCTAGAAACACAGGTGGTCTCTCTGAATTGGGTGATAGTTGTTGACTAAGAGACTCAGCATAACCCTGTCCTTGGGGTAAAGACAGTGATAACTCAGCCCTTCTCCACAGAGACAACCAGTGGCTGGCCAGCTGTGCATTGGCTTCTATTAGTCCAGTCTGGGAGAAAGCTTGGGAGGCATTGCTGGCAAGAGGGGATAGGGCTTGCTGAAGAATATTGGATGGAAGGATTAAGCAGTTTAAAGCCTTAAGCTATAGGAAACAAGGTTCCATTAGTTTCTGGAACATGTAGTTATAGAGGCCAGACATGATTTAAATATGTGCATGGATATTATTATAGTCCAGGAAAGGAAGAAACAGATCATCAGGGAAATCCTGGATCAGTGCAGCTCCTCCCTGTGCCAGATGACCAGCACAACACATGCATATCACTCAGCTCATTTCAGCCTTTAGAATAGGACATAATGATACATAGGTCTCCTCTACACAGGGGCACATTTCACCCAGTGAGACAGACAGAATAATTGAGATGATTGGTCCTTTGCATATCTGCTAGCCAAGTCCATGGGCTATGAGACTTATAAACTGTAAGACTTCAGGGTGCAAATCAACCTTTAGGCACTTGATCAAAGGCACCCTCTCAACTTATCACCTTGCTTTGGCTCCATTTGAAGCTATAGGCCCTCCGAGGTCTTGTTGTGACTGCAAAGTCAGCATTTTCAGAGCAAATGCATCCCTGTGGCCATTTCTAGGAGGTGTTGCTGATCCATTGCTGAGAGAGATGTGCTCAGAAAGTGCTAGGAAGGCTTTCTCTTTTGCCTGGTTGTGTCTGGCCTGAAGCTCTCTGGGACCCAGATCTGACTGCACATCTGACGTGTGTTTCTGTAACTGATGTGACACCTCTCTTCTATACTACTAGGGTACTTTACTGGGGAACAAATAGTATATTGAGAGAAAGCACAAGCATAAAACTCCGAAGGCATTTACTTTCATCTTTCAGTGTACATTGGTTTACTTGGACAGCTTAAGCAGATAGGAGGGAGAAAGAGAGAATTCAGTTTGCCTCCTGAAGATGCCCTTCTGAAGGTGACCTACCAGTTGTGGAGTTTTCTGGTCACCCTTATTGCTGAGTGTGCCATCACCACAGATGTTTACCAGATAAAGTGAGTGGACACTTAGCATTCTAATGGTTTGACTGATGTACTGGTTATGTTATATGTAGTGAGGGGGACCCATGAAACAGCTTGCTGTGAAGAAATTCTTCGTATTAGCTGCAAAGCATGAACTTCTGAAAATTTCTCAGAGTTTACTGGACTTAAGTTAAGGGTGCACTCCAGGTCCTCAGTGCCAGAGGATTCTACTTGTTACATAAACGTATCGTTATCCCCACTGCAGGGGCCAAGTAATGCAAAATCTGGTGTTTCTCTAAGGGGAAAATAGTCTTTTCCTAGTTTGGAGAGGTGAGGCACAAAGGGAGTGACATGTCTCGGATTTATCAGGGATCCTGAGGCAATCTGGGGACCTGAAGTCAGGAAGCAGAAACTGCACGGGGTTCTCCTTCCTCCCACTGACTGCTTCAGCTGGTTTGCATCTGCTTTAGGTTCCTGGAGTGGTAATGAGCTGCAATGAGGTACCTTGGAGTATTTTTCCCTCTCTCTTATCTCAATATTAGTTAGTTGCTTTAGGGTTTACGTACAATAGCAGCCAACAGGACTGTACCGAGTCAGTGAAGGCTTTACAAGTGCCATTTAGCAAAATTAATAGATAATGCCCAAAATTCTGTGGCTTTCTGTGTAGGAAAAAAAAAAAGTTTTAATTTATATTGTATATTAGTAACATAGAGATAAATAAAATGCAAAATAACATTTGAATAAGATCTCCATATTTTATCCAGAAAAAGAATATGCTGCACAAGTGGCACTCTGAGTAAATAACAGCTCCTGGTGCAAAGGCAGCAGGTGCAGCCTTGGCCAGAAATGCCTTCTCAAATGCCTGAGAAGCCTAATATTGGTGAGAACAATCTCCTGCCCTTGCTCAGAAAGAAGTCTGGAAATGGTGTCACTCAGGTGTGTAATCTGCACCCTGCTCTCCCATCCTACTGGTAACTGCCATCCAGCAGTACATCATTCCCTGGGAGGACAGTCATTGGTGGCACCTGAGTTCTGCCAAGAGGAGGAACTGCTTTGACATGAGGGTCAAGGTGAGGGTCAGGCAAGGGACTGTGTCGCCTGCTGTTCACAGAGTTCACCTCCAGGCACTGTTGTATCCCTGCAGTGCATCCATGGCTAAGGTAGCACAGGAAAATGTGTGCTTCTGGCATCTGTAAGGGAGGCTGGCACCATCAACGCAAAGTCGAGTACTCGTTCTGCCAGAAACAGAGCACTAGGGAGAAGCATAGAACTGCTAACACCAGAAAGTTGTGACCGGCTTATTGCCAGCACCAGAAATCAAGACAGTGATTGCAGCTGTAGGTTTTCAGATGCTGTTGTTTCTGCATTGCTCTTTAGTAGATGACAGTAAAAAGATAGAGCAATAGAGAGCTCTGACTCCAGTTTAATTAATTTTGGCAGTCCCCTTTCTCAGGACACTCTGATGTCTGTTGTCTGAATGTAGCTGCTGTTATGACTGTTTGGCAGAAGGACGGGTGAAATAACTCAGGATTTCAACCTGTGCCTGAGCTGGCTGGATCTGGGATTTCTGCATCAAATTCTGGAGTGCTGAGATGTGGGAAGAAGGGTTTCTGTCTTCTCCTTGTGGCCAGCTCAACAGAAACACTGGCCATTACTCAAGAGAGCCTAGGACAGGCTGTCCAAGGACTATGTCCAGTCCAGGCAAGAAAGGACTTCTTTGAGCTTTTCAGGGAAAATCCACTTCTCATATCAAGTTTGCCCTTTTAATTTCACCACCACTTTGTGAGGTTGAAAAAGAGCAACATAGTGTATTAAGCTGTGTTAAGCAGAGAGATTGGCTTAGTTTCTTTGTTCACATTTCAATACAAGTGTCTGAAGAAGGAGTCATAGCAGGAGGCAAAATTACCCTGACTCCCTCATCCTGCACCCTGATGAAGTGTCCATATGGTATATAGTAAGTTACCTCCCATTCCTTTTAGGTTAGGATTTTAAACAAGAAGATCGATTTTAGCGATATTCAGTCCCGGTGTGGTTCCAGAGATAACATCAAACATTCTGCAGGGGGAGGAAATGTAAGTAGTACAGACACCCTGTGAACAGGCATCTCCACTGTGGTGACCCACCTTGCACAGCCAGACCCCTCTGTCTCCCTTTTTCTCCGTGCACTACTTTCCTTCTCGCTACTGTTTCACCTGTGAGTTTGGTCTGGTAGTCATGTAAGCTGAGTGTATGCAGTGGTGGCCTCCTGATCTTTCTCCACAAAGCACAACATATTTCTAGGACTTGGGCAGGAAAAAGAAATGAGAAAAGAAGGGTTGTCATTAAATGCCCAAGGGTGCTGACAGTTAAGTCCAGACTGAGCCAAAATGGTTCAGTGGGAAGCATGCTGAATGCTAGTGTTAATGGCACAGTGTTATTCCAGTGTAACAAGTGGAGGTTGCTCAGGTTTGAGCAGGCACCTGATAGTTCGAACAGTCACGCTGCAGTAGCTTAAGGTGGCCCTGACACCCCTAAGGGAAATTATCTCCCCTCAGATGGAAGAGCTGACAGTGTGGGCATGTCTGATCCATTCACTACAGCACCAGGGCTGGCTTAAGTCGTTGCTGGTGATGGGAACAAGCCAGTGGTGTTGCAGTTCTCCTGGAGCTCCTGCCTGTCCTGGAGGAGCTGCAACTTCTCCAGACCTGCTAAAAGAGCCACTGTGATTGTGGGCCACATCTGGGAGCTGCTTGGGGGTACAGCCAAGCTGGTCTCTGCGCAGTCATGGCAACCTTGCTTGCAGCAGGGCAGAGAGCAGCAGGAGGAGGGAGGGTGCCTGTGCTGCTGCCTGGATGAGCAGAGTGGTGCCACTGCTCTCTGGTGAGCACCACCAAGCCAGTTAGCTGAGAGCCAAGCAGCTCAGGTACAGATGCAGGAGGAGTCATGTTTGTAGATTCATCAAACTCTCCATAATGGATTGACACAAAATGCATACCATATTTAGATGGAGAAAACTACAAAACAGATGGTGGGGGAAAAAAAAACCAGTCACCAAAATTTTCCTAGTTGCCAGGGTGCACATTCAAGAGCAAATGGGATGGGTCCTGCTACATGCACAGCTTTGCAGCACCCACCCTGAGAGGAGGCTCGGAGACATTTTAGAAAGAACCCACAAGCTGATCTCTTTGTCCTCCTTTTCGTTTTGCTAACAGTAAAGCTTAATCCAGCTCTGCCATTTCCCTAGGTGGTAAGGAAGCTTGCTGTATTAATCCAGGTGTTTCCTCCTTTGTGGCATGGTCTGTTTTCTACTAACCATCTCTCCTTTTCCAGTGATTTGTGGAGACTTAGGCTCTTCCTCTGTAGGGCTTGGCTTTTTATTTATTTTAGTATTTTCATTTCTGTAATTGTGTCTATGCTTTTGACAGGTACAGATCGTAACCAAGAAAATTGACTTGAGTCATGTGACTTCCAAGTGTGGCTCACTCAAGAATATCCACCACAAGCCAGGTATTGTAGGAATTTCTGGGATATGGGACAAAGCAAAGAACTAATACTGTTACATGAGGGAGAAATAATGGATGACATCCTTCTCTTTTATAGTCCAAGATAAAGTAAATACACTTTGGTAATACAAATAGTATTCTTAACTCTACTTAACTAAATATAGAAAACTTTATGTTAAGACTTAAATAAATATATAAAGGTATGGTACAACAGTTTAGAGAAGAGATAAAAATATAATGCAGGAGGATGCTGTTGTGGCATAACATCAGTTTGATAAGATACTGAAATGCAGACTGCAGTC
This sequence comes from Megaceryle torquata, assembly GCA_024611175.1. Classification (NCBI taxonomy): domain Eukaryota; kingdom Metazoa; phylum Chordata; class Aves; order Coraciiformes; family Cerylidae; genus Megaceryle; species Megaceryle torquata. The sequence goes on from JANIJG010005638.1 coordinate 48,111, forward strand.
AGCAAAATACTTAAGCATGTGCTTAAATCCATGAAAATCAGTAGAGCTGCACCATACAATTACAGTTTGAGTATGTTTTGAAGATTTTATATTTTGCTGAACATGCTGCCTAGTATTCTGTGCTTCTCTAAAACTATTAGATCTCAACTAAAAGTGAAGTAATCTGAGTGCACCCATGTGCAGCAGGTCTGACTTTCTCCTGAGTCATTTCAGCCTCTTAATCTGTATTTCCTTTATCTGTGTAGGAGGTGGGCGTGTGAAAATTGAGAGTGTGAAACTGGATTTCAAAGAAAAAGCTCAGGCTAAAGTTGGTTCACTGGAGAACGCCCACCACGTACCTGGCGGTGGTAATGTCAAGGTAAGGGGACAGCCATCAGTGGAAAGGCTACCACTGTGTCCCTGGTGAAGTAGAATTATTAGAACTGTGAATTCAGCAATGGCTCTTAATTGAGTAGGAAGCATTTGTTCTCCTTCAAGCACAGTCACATGTCAGTTGTTCCCTTTGGAATTTGGAATCACCAATGTGTCACATCCACATCTAAGCTGAGACTGAATCTTAAAGTAAAATGACCTGTGGTTTGTGCACTGTCTTACCCTAAAGATAAACCTTGTTTGGGACCGCTGTACAGCATAGGTACTGTTTTGCCAATTGACAGGGTCAACAGAAGGGACACGGGCACCAACAAAAAGAACAGGCTTATTTTACTGTTTATCTCATAATACAAAAGTGAAAGAAGGCACTTAATTACAAAAAGATAAGCTTATTATACTCTATTATAAGCAGCAGGGACAATAAGTAAGGTAATGCTTAATCACTAATACACAAAGCTATAGTGATTAAGAAAGATACCTCACCAATTGCCCTATTAATACACTACCATCCTCCAGACCCAGTTGCAGGGAGGATCTGGAGAACATGTCCTGGCAATTGGGAGGTCCTACATAGTGCATCCACTCGCAGGCGAGGTCTCCAAAGTCACTGCAAGAGGGTTCAGCTTTTATAATACTCAATTACCAAATTCAGCAAGTCAGAATGACTTGCATTTTTCTTTATGCAGACACATCTGGTGTCATCCTCCCTGTTGGGTGTTGCCCAAAGCCTGTCCAGGACCTGGGGCGATTTTTGTCTAAACCACGTATTTCTCAACAAGGTCTGATCTGTAGATGTCTGTTTTCATTATCTAGTTTAGCTCTAACCACAAGGTCCTATCCTTCAACAGGCTGGATGTCTGGTTTCACCATCTATTTTAGCTCTAAAGACTTATCTCTTGATAAGCACTAATTGTTGCAGCATAAGCATTATAACAAATTCCTAACATAAACAGGTTTTTTGGTGGTTAGTTAAGCAAAATGAGGTTCGGTTATTGATTATAAAATATAACATTATAGGGTTCATCTGGAGCTCAACCTTTGGCCTAGGCCTGTTATCCAGGCCTTAGCATATCAGGTACAATCTAGTAAGTTTGTAGTATGGGCATCCCAGAGGATCAGGACTACTTTGTGAGACAGGACGAAAACATTTTGTAATTAAGATCACTCCCACAAACATTTGAAAATAGAGATTTTGGAAAAAAATCACAAGTGCCCATAAAATGTCTATTAAATTCATATAGCTGGGAACGATGGTACTGCTCATTAAAGCATCCATCAAAGAAAGAGACAGTAAGAGAATGTAACATAGTAAGTCAGTATATATCAGAAAAGGAGGAAAAAATCTTCAGTTTCAACTATTCTGCGGAGTGAAGAAGCTTCAATCCTTTGAACAGTTCTTAAAAGTAAATAAAACAAGAACCCAAGTGATGATCTATAACAAGATAATTCAGCAAATATATAATGTGGTAAATTCTTTACTTTCCTGGAGCAGATTGACAGCCAGAAGCTAAACTTCAGAGAGCACGCTAAAGCCCGTGTCGATCACGGGGCTGAGATCATCACGCAGTCACCGGGAAGGTCCAGCGTGGCTTCACCACGCAGACTCAGCAACGTCTCATCCTCTGGAAGCATCAACCTGCTTGAATCGCCCCAGCTTGCTACCCTCGCTGAAGATGTCACAGCAGCCCTTGCCAAGCAGGGCTTATGAATTCGCTCATTACGCATTGTATGAAGTAATAATATTTAGGCATGAGCTCTTGGCAGGAATGGGCTCAGAGCAGGTGTTACATTCATTCTTTACCGTGTCTAAAATTAAGTCACATCCCAAGACTTGTAGTTACCATGCAGTTAAAAAAAAAGAAAAAAAAAAAAAAACCAACAAAAAACCAACCAAACAAAAAATTACCAGAAAAAAGGATATAAATAATTAAATAGATGCAGAAATTGGCCTGATCTCCATTTACAACAGGAAGACACTGGCTTTATATGGGTATACAACTGCAGTATGTTACATTGGACAATTATTGTTGCTCTGCTCTGTCTTGCATGGAGTACTGTACTATGATAAAACGCATTTTTACCTTTCATGTGCCTGAAGGCCATCCACCTCTTTCTGAAGAGCCTTGTTAATAACCCAAGTTGCTCATTTCACTGTTCTGTTGATGGGGAAATAAAAAAAGAAAAATTGTCCATTGTAAGTTATTACAGGTTAAGTTAACAGTCTGCTTACCAGAAGAAAGGGCATATAGAGAAATTCAAGTTTAATTAAAAAAAAAAAGTGTTATTTTGTATAAATGAGTAGAACAAAAGTTGAATTAAGTTATTAACATTTTTTTTGGACCTGGTTAATTATGTTAGTGTATAGCTGAAAAGCCAATAAATTATTTAACTAATAACTAAAAATAGTAGTTGAAAACATTTGAACCATCCTTGGGGACATGAAGTATAAAAGCTATTGAAAGCAAGTGCTTCCACCCCAATGGACTTGTGTCTAATTAGAAAGTTGGTTAAGCGGCTAGATTTGTGTATGCACCACTGGTTTCACATCCTTTCCATCTGTTTGATACAGTATTATAGATATATATATATTTCTCTGTGGCCATTTGTGATACGCCCTCCTCATATACTTGAATATTCTACTTCTTTATTCACAGTATCTGTGTCTCTTGCACCCTTTGGTGTTGCAATTTTAGGTATGTAAAAGTAGATGTTAGCAGGGTTTTTTTTCCCTATTCATAAGAATACATTAAAAAAAAAAAAAAAAGATGAAAATTTTAGCATGAAATTGCTCTCTGTAACAACTAAAAGCCGTGACCCTGTTTTAGTGCCAGATGCAAGTCTCTTCTGTGATGTTAGAAAAAGGATTCCTTCCTCTTCCCTGCCCTTTCTTTCTTCACAAAGGTATGATTTTTGTGGGGTCCAGACATTTGTAAAAGGGTCTCCAAAGATGGCTCGGTTTGGATTCTGGATTTTTTTAAAAATCCACAACAGTTTGGTTCTGGCTTTCTTTCTTTCTTGCTTTCCGTTTTCTTTTTTTGTTGTTGTTGTTAATTCATGTAGTAATGGTGAATGTTAGATTTACTTTTTTCTTTTGCTAAAGTTGAAACACAGAAAGAAGTACTAAGATGTTTTTTCCAATCCTTTAGTGATGTCTCATGTACATTCAGGCGCTTGGGTAACAGTGAGAAACATAACAGAGATGCCTTCAAGTTATAGTACATTAATAAATAAAACGAGCTCCCTAGACTGGGTTGCCATAGTGATTCATCAATAAATAGGGCATCTTAAAATCTGAACAAAGTTGGATTATATTGACTATAAAAAGTATAAGAAATGTGCGTAAAAGATAAAGGGCAGAGATGCATAAACAACCGATCTAACGGGGTTACCTGTGCGAACTCCGGACACTATCTTATGGACACTAAGAGAACACTGAAAGTAATACAGTAGTTATTACTTATCAGCAGATAATCATCTGCTGATACTATGTGTACAGTAGACATTATGAAATGACCAGTTTACATTCTTGCAGATTGATCTTTTCCTTTTGAAATCTCTCAACTAAACTTTGCACTGTCAGTTGAGCTGTACTTGATATATATATTAGGTTATCATTGTGTGTTGGAAGCTTTTGATCTGTTCTTTTCCTTCTTAATTTGTATGTGTGAGTGTATGCGTTGGGAGAAGACCTTTATGTCTGTGGAGAAGGGTTCTAATAATAATAGCACAGGATTCCCCATCATTAAATTCAGGTAGTAAATGCACAGTTACTGGACAGTAAATTTTCAGTGGACCAAAGGGGGATTTTGGCTTAGATGTTGCAGCAATACAAAGACAAAATAGTTACATCTCTCAAATTTTTACTGAACTCCTGACAGGCCCACACACCACATTTCAGCTCTGCAAAAAGCTTTTTCACACTATAAAGTACCTAATACTGTTTGTAAGTCAGTTGGTTTATACAACGGACAGTGAGTTTAGAGCCACGCTAAGTGTACCTGGAAGATCACAGAATCATAGAATATCTCAAGTTGAAAGGGGCCTTTAAAGATCATCAAGTCCAATTTGCTGCTCCTTGTAGGACTACCCAAAACTACACCAAATGCTAAGAGCATCATCCAAATGTTCTTTGATCTCTGACAGGCCTGGTGCCATGACCAGTTCTTTGGGGAGCCTGTTACAGTCACCAATCACCCTCTCAGTGAAGAAAGTTTTATTAAAGTCCAGTCTGAATTACCCCCAGCGCAGCTTCATTCCATTTCCTTGCATCCTGTCGCTGGTTACCAGGGAGAGGAGATCAGCACCTCTCCCTCCACTGCCCTCCTTGAGGAAGGTGTAGACTGTGATGAGGTCACCCCTTAGCATTCTTTTCTCCCAGCTGATTTCTGCCTTGTTTTTGTTACACTATTGCTTAGAGTAATCCTAGGAATTCACATGGAAACAGTGTCGAGTGAGGTGTGTTAAAAGCCTCTTCCATTTTTGCAGAAAAACAAGAGACAGAAAGAAAAAACAATGGTATTTATATCACATTGCTCTGATCATACTATCAGTTAATATAAATTAGCCTTGCAGTGTTGGTTTGGGGTTTTTTTAATGCCTTTTGCTGATGTGGGAGAGCGCCTATGGTACTGCTGAACCTCAGCTTCTCTGAAGCTGAACACCAACCAGCTAGTGAGAACAGTATGAACCTGAGACTTAAGGTTTTTTTATTCTGCTTTTAAAGTTGACATACTCTAGGAAATGAAGCTTAGTTAATCCACCTATGAGTCCAAAATTAGAGTGGTGTAACACACCGAGTCATTTATTTCATGCATTAAAATGAGCTTTCTTGTCTTGATTCAAGCAAAGACCTTGTAATTGTAATCATTCTTCCATAGAAAGAATCCTAGAATGCTGTGGAGTTAGATGAAAAGAAATCAAGAGTTTTGTGCTGTTGAATAAACAAATACATAAAGAAGTTATGTTACCTGACTGTAGAAGTTCACTGAAAAAACTCATCTTAATCTTAACTAATCAAGAGAGTGTTGTTTTTAAAAACAATGGTTTTGTAAATATGTAATGCCCACTGAAGAAGATAGAGACAGCTTCCTGGAAACTGCATCCATTGTCTTTCTTTTCCACGGGTGTGTTGAGCCCACAGGTATGTTGGGTGCCTGAGACCCAACTCTGTAACAAAGCAGAGATAATCCAGACAAAAGGAATGGTGAAACCTTGTTTGGATAGCTCGGGGAGAGCCCCAAATTAATAATCCATCACATAGTAGAAACAAAAGAAAAAGTGCTTCTGCCCGTTTGGAGCATTCTGTTTCTATGTAACCACAAGCAGCAAGAAATCAAAAGTTGAGCAAACCTTTGTCCAGCAACAGTAAAGGAAGAACTAATAGTGATGAGGGAAATTGTGTGCCCACAAGGGCTATGTATCTTTTCATTGTACAGCAGTAAATGCCTATATATGTGACCCAAAGGGAGTCGAAAAGGGAGGCAGCCTGTGTGGACTACCCCACGTCAGCAGCAGTTTTTCCATGCTGGACCAAATACTGTTTGAAACCCAAGTACAAATGTCCCTTCAAAGGCAAATGCCTTGAAGAGTAGATCATATTCGCTATGAAAATGGACGCAGGTAGATTTCTAGCCTAGGTGTGTGTAGAGTTCACTCGCTAGTCAGATTGCTAAAGCAACTCCCTCTGCAACTCCAGCAATTCCCACTGCAGGAAGGTAAATTAGTTTCACACTTGGAAAAGTCAAGCGTATAAAAACCACTTCAACTTTAGCAAAGAGAAAAAGCTGACAATTAAACGTTCTGTATGCTGGGATGTCAAGGAATACAGTCTGCTGTTACAAACCTGTGTTTTTTTCTGATAATTCTAGGTCCTGTTACCATAAAAGAGGCATTTCTTGAATGGCTGGTGGTAGGTAGTTCATGTTTTTCAATCCGATTTGCAATTGTATTTGTTGCTGTATAGTGATTGTTTTGCAAAATAAAATCGCTTGTCATCTAATTGCTTTGTGTTGGTTTCCACTGTTTGTGATACAGCTCCTCCCACAGTCAACCACGGTGCATCTCTGCCCTGCGTGGAAAAAGCACCATGGTATCCTGGTATTGCAAAGTCAGTCTTGCCAGAGCATGTCAGAGCAGATTAAATCATATTTCTCTGATAATACCTGTTACTTCTGGCCATTTTTTTTTTTTTTTTTACAGCTAGCATCCTCTTCAGTGGGGTAATATTTCCCTGCTTTGTGGCAATACATTATTATAGATGTGGTGCTTAGTTAGTGACGTGGTTTAGTGGGGGACTTGGCTGTACTGGGTTAATGGTTGGACTCCGTGATCTTCAAGGTCTCTTCCAACCTAAATAATGTTCTCTATCCTTCATCCTGGGGTCCCAATTTGGAAGAGAAGTTTAGCATCACCCTGCACCGACAAGCCCTGGGGGGAGAGAATGCCCACGGAGGAGCTTCCCCTCTTTTGTCACGGTGCTTCCCGTGGCTGCCTTCAGCGTGGCGGTGCGTGTGAAGATGTCGCCTGTGGTCGGAGCCGTCCCTTTGTTGCAAGCTGGGCCGCCGGCGGGGCCTTGGCTTGTCAGAGGTCTGGATCCCGGCTCCACCGCTTATCCCGCCTGGCTGACCCGCGGGGCTGCCTCCCTTCCCCGCCGGCCGGGAGTCTTGATTCCGTGAGGAGCACCGAGGGCCGAGACCCCGCTCGTCGTCAGGAAAACGGCGGCCAACGGCTGCCGCGCGCCCGTTGGGGAGCGCGCGCGCTCGGCGGGCTGTAAGTACCCCGGAGCTGTTAAGGGTTGCTGAGCGGCCGTTTGGTGTCGCGAGGGGCTCTCCTTCCCTCCCTTCCCAGCCGTAGGGAGAGGCCGCACCCGCCGTGAGGGGCTGAACCCAGCCGGCGGCGGTAGGTGCGCGTGGTCGGGGCCGGCCCTTTGCAGCCTGCTGAGGACGGTGGGGTCGTACTGAACAAAGGTAACGGTGATGTGGGTGATGAGCTCTTGGGGTCGTCTTAAAAGCTAATGGGGAAACAGCCTGAAGTTTGAGGGCTGCTTGGCCTAGTTGGTTGTTTGGGATCCGTCGGTTGGTGTTGAAATCCTTATCTTAGCTCAGGTCAGGGAGAAAGTGCAGCTCTGTGAAATACTCCAGAAAATGGCGCGGATCAGCATAGAGCTGTGGTGTGAGGAAACGGGGAGGTCTCGCCTCTCAAGCTTTGCTGGCCCGGCACTACCTGCTCTGGACCTGCAGAGGCAATGCTGCTTCTGATGACGCCTCCGGCTCTGATGCTGGCCCTGGAGGCGTTTCAAGCTTGTGCCATGCACATATAGATGCAATGACACAGGTGAAATGAAAGCTTCGGTATCAGCTACTGTGTGAGCTCTGCATATTTTTGCAGAGTTGAATAGAAGGAATGGGACTTGTTAAGTGAAGAAGAATCCTCTGAGCACGGCAGAGAGCTTTGAGCAGTAGGAGGGGATATGCAGCTGGGTAGACTGCCTTAAGTTTCCCAGCTCCTGAGCAAGCTGGACTTTTCACATAATGCTGCAATATTCATAAATAAATACAGACAAACTACCTGGAGGAATAATTAAGTGCTGTTAATTATCCATTAGAAGCACCCTTAGAAGTGTGCTTAGGCACAAGGCAGAACTAATGTATCATCTGCTAAAAGGGAAAGGATTAAGAGAGTGAGAACAAAAGGGTAAATCCTGGTTTGAGCATTCACAGCTAGAGCAATGGTTGAGGACAGCTGATAAAAACCTGTTTCCTCTTTTCAATGAGAACGAAGAAGAGGTGATATTTTTATGATTGTTGTGTCTTATTAGCAGCATGTTGCAGGTGACGTATTTTATAATTTGCGATCAGATTGTGATGTTGGAGCACTGAAGTGAGTACAAGCTGTAAATAAAAATCTTAATTGTAGCGTTACTGAAAATGAAGGAAACCTGGGAATCCTGCTACAATAATTGCTACATGTGCAGAGGATCTGCCCATCCTGTGCTTATCACAGCTCGGGGGATACTCCTTGCATTGTATAGGAATGTGGAAGGAAAAAATGGGTGTGTCAGAGAAATAAATGGATCAGATTAGAGTAGCAGGCAGGTGGCTTTTCTCCTGGAGGTATGTGGCCACGCAGAAGTCTCAGTGAGACTCAGGAGAGAGAGACATATTTGGCAACTCAGTGGAACAAGACATCCCTGCTTTCTTCTCACAAAAGAAGGTGGAAAAGATGTTAGATGTTTGCGGGGAAGAGGTTTGTTGTCTTATTTGTTTGTTTGGGGGTTGTTTTTGTGGGTTTTTTGGTTGGTTTGTTTGGGGCTGTTTGTGTTTTGTTTTGTTATTTTCAAAATGAAGCAGTTTTGCAGCTACTCTCAAAGGACTCGCATCCCAGAGCTTGGAGAGTCCTGATCCAAGGGCTGGTGTGATACCCAGACAGCGAAAGATGAATTTTAATGTTTGTTTGTTTCACACCCCACCCCCAGTCTTGTCCTGAGACTCCCTTAAGTTGTCTCTAGGATTTTGTTTCAACACTCCCTTTTTTACCTGATTAGAGCATAACCTGTGCTTATTATGTATTTAATTGCTATTCAGTGGTTCTGTGAATACGATTTGTTGCTTGAACACTATGCAAAGGTAGTAACTTTTTCTGTGGTGACTGGAGGATCTGTGTTTCTGCTTTATTTCAAAATAGGATTCTCAAATTCATGAGCATTTTGATATTCCTGATTCCAGCTAAGCGTGGTCCAAGGATTAAATATCTGATTGTCCTTATGTAATCTGATCAGCTAAAGTACAGTCTGATCCTGACCAAATTCCTGTAGCAACAGCAGAAAAACTGGTAGTTTTAGAGGTTCGTTGCATGGTTTTAGAGGTTTGTTCATCCTTGTTTCCGAACACGTAGTTGTATTTTGTTTGAGCGGGCTGACAAGAAGAGCTGTGAATGAGGCTTCTTAAAAACCTTAGTTGAAATGTTTTCCTGATAAGTTTGAAAGCCCTTTAGGAAAGCTCTGTTTTTTCTTTGTTTTCTTTAATTTTTACAGAACACCTGTGAAGGTGAGAATCAGACCTTAATTTTAAACTCCTCTATACTTCAATTGTGTAGTTCATGATAGAGCAAGGGGGATATATACAGGTGCCCCACTAGAACAGCAGCCTTTGACCTGCTCTTTATGCTGATGTGTGTGACAACATATACAATACAGCCAGTGAAATAGCCCTTTGTGCCCACTATCTACTGAACAGTCTTGCTGTGTGCTCTAGTGTAGTTAGTTAACAAGGTCCAAAGGCTTTCTAGGAAGAGAAAGGGATAAATAGAGAAATATTTTTTGTGTCAGCCTGACAGACCCATATGAGAAAGGGTAAAATAAGTAGCATCCAGCAGTGCTGACTTTCTGTAACTGTTCAGAGAGAGTGCATCTTCAGCGTGGATCCTTTCAGATCCTTTACTCCTAAGAGTTTGGATTTTAGTTATTTCTGAACAAAGAAAGTAGGAGATAAATAAAGGTATAAATACTTAGGAGTGTGCATAGCAAGGATTGAGGCTGGAGAATTGGAGAGCACCAGCATGAAAGCAGGTGCAAGACAGTGAGGTTTAGAGCAGTTCCTTGCTCTGGCCACTCCTGTGTAGAGTGGGTTTCATGCTCAGGTGCTGCAAAATGTTCCCAACTCAGTGACATGCTGCCAGCTTTGACTGTTTCTGGTTCAAGACAGAATCCTGCTGGGATGGATGTATAAACACAATGGTGTGATGAGTAAAGCCACGATCAAGCAGAATCATGTGATTTGAGAGGATGTCAGTCAGACTGATGCTGTCTGTAGTAAGATAATAAATGGAAAAAATAGTGTCACAGGCATCTTTTGTACCCAAGCACTTGTTGAGGTGTGGATTGCTGGAGTACAGGAGAGCTAATGATGCCATCTCTGCTCTTCCACACAAGTGCTTCCTGCAAGCAGTGACTTCTTGCACTGGTCTTGATCTTTTTCCAGGCAGACAGACCAGTGTTTCCTTGCCAGCCCAAGATGAGAGTGTAGCTTGGTGAACACAGCACCAGTAAATTTTCAGGACACCTTGCTGTTGACCTACTCTCTGAAGAGTTTGCTTGCTTCCTCTTTATTCCCACCCTAAAGGACAATGGGGGAGTGATTTGGAGGATTTTCTCTTTGCAGCACCTACTGCAATGTTAGTATTTAGGTACAGACAAATACTGACTGTAAATCTGGAAGCCTCTGCTGCAAGCAGAAGTTCAATAGAAAGAAGTGAAGTCTTCCAGGCTGTAAAAATTCCTTTTTTTTTTTTTTTTTTTCCTTACACATGCAATACCCAAGTTAAAAGCTGTTTCCCTTCCATAGGTATAGACTCCTTCTGCTTTATGTGCCCTTTGTGGTGAGCGTGCATGTTGTCTCTAAAACAAAGCAAAACCAAAACCAATTTCCATCCACTATCAAATTAATATAAACAAACTTTGCCACCTTCTGGGTTTAGTGCTGGTTTCAGGCTGGATGGACTGGAGAATCTGCACCTTTTTGACTCCAGGACAATGCCATCTATTAATAATCTGTTCTTTGCCGTCTGATTTGTTTTGCACGGAAAGTTCTGTAACTTCAAACCTCCGTACAGAGGGATTTAGGTGTCTTTTATGGCTGCATGTTGTTGGAGAGCACTATTCTGGACTCAAAATGGCACATTTAACTAGAACTGCAATTTACAGTTACCTTTTTGATTACTATAAAGTATTAGCTGTGCAGTTTCCTCAGTGTCTGTTGGGCTACCTGAACTCCAGTTGCAAATAGCTGTGTGACAGGTCAAGTGCTGGCTATGCAAAAGAAGAAGAAAAATAATACTGTACTTCAAAACTATTTGTTTCTCCGAAAGAGTCCTTCAAGGATGTAACAGAAAGCCAGGTAGAGGTACTCAGATATTGTCATCCTGCTTTCTGAGTGATGGTTAATGCTGACAGACATAGAACTAGCGTGCAGTTGCCTTGTGTGTGCTCCACTCCAGCTCTTCTGACTGGAGAGAGGAAGAGGGGACACTGGGGTTCCCTTCGGAGGGTCAGTCAAATGCTGCTAGTGAACTTCCAAACTCTGCTCCCTAGGGCTGCCTCTGTCGAGCGACAGCAGTGATGTTTACCTGGGTAGGTTTGAAACCAATGAATTACACTGATTTCCTTGGGGGTATTGTGGAGCTTTGCATTCATGTTTTCATCCTGGTCTGTTTACCCCTAAGCAGCTGTCCTGGCCTGACTGCACCAAGTGTCACTGGTGTCCCTGTCAATCAGGAGAATTCATAGATTTCAGCTGCAGGCTGTGAGGAAGCTACAGTGCTCTTTTTTGATCTTGTGCTTCTTGTTGAGTAGCAAAGCATAGGAATGATAAATTTAGGCTTAGAGCAGTAAACTGGAAGCTATTTAAAGTGACTGCTTCTTGAACGCAGGAGTAAGGAGAGATACCAATTTAAACAAAAGCAAACAACAACAAACAAAATCCCCAAACCAAGCAGATCTGAACTGTGCTTACCAGCAACTGAGAGAATGCAAGTGTCTTAAACCAGTTCAATATTATAACCAAAATGCCTGATGGCACTTATCTTGAGGGTAAGACTATGCAACACTTAACATAACATCGACATGAACCATCCCTAGCCTGCAGCCCTCATCCCTGGCCGAGGGTTAACAATCCTCTTATCTCTGGTGAAGCTATGAGTTCTAGTTACTCATATTGTGAATGTCCATGAGGAAGACACCTTGCACTTGTGAGGTTTTAACAGATAAGTTAATTTCATTTCTTTAATTGCAAATAGCATTAAAACTTTGGTTAATCCTCATACTTTTCTTGGAAGAAGGGTGACTCTCCTGCTTGATAATTACTAAAACTCTGATAAAATTAGACTTTGGATTTGTTGTTAACTGAGGTGATGCTATATTCAGTAATTTAATGACACGTTACAGGACTGGAAGAAGCAATTATTTAAAAACAAGTTAATCACTCCTCCTGTGTTGTATTTCACTTCTGACTGTAAAGAGGCATGCCAGCAGGAATTAAAACTCAAATTTGCTTTCCAAACAAGAAGACTTTATATTCAAAAATCCTGGATCCATTTCAGGCATGTCATGTAGAGAAACTTCTTTGATAAATAGCTTGAGTTTAGAAGTAAATTGTTTTAACCATCTTCTCTCTGTAGTTAGTTGTCATAAGATTTTAGATTTTTTTATTTTTTTTTTCCTTTCTGAGCTTACTTTACTGAAGGGAGAAAAAAGAGTAAACACTTTCCTGTCTGAGCAAGGTAATCCTGTGAATAAAAAGGCCGTACTTCTGTGCACCAGCAGAAAGTTACTGCTAGCAAAAAACCCCACCCAAACAACATAGACAAACCCAACTAGTTTAGTGTTTCAGTACTCAGGTAGATTAGTGATTTCAATTATTTAAAACTTTTTGGTTGTAAATATATTGTCTAGAACTGATTTAACAGATTACCTTCTAATTAACTGTCTTGATACCCTTTTTGTGCAAGAGGGGATTTTATCAAAATGTAGACAACATAGGGTCCTGTTCTCTGTGAGTGGAGATCAAGACCAGCCTAAGTCACTCCAAGCAACTATTGGGTTAGGTACCAGAAAAAACTGTCCCAAGTGGCTGTAAATGTAAATTATCAAAATTGTGACACTGTTTTCAGCAAACCTGTTTCTCAGAGTATCCGTAAGGAAGGAATAGGTGATGTGTATCAGTTCAGCTCCTCTTCCAGGAAGAAATGACCTCTAACTCAGTAAGCTTTTAAATGCATAATAATATTAGGTAGGAAGATTGAAAGACAGGAAGAAATAAGGCCTTGGCTTGTTGGAGTGTATCTCTTTAAACTTGCAGTCTTTTTATATAAGCAATGGAATATCACTGGTGGGTTTTTTTGTTGTTTGTTTTTTGTTTGTTTGTTTGGGTTTTTTGGTATTTTTTGGGTTTTTTTGTGAAAAAATAATTGATAAGTGTGAACTTACATTGGTCTTTCATTTTAGTCTACTAATTATTTGTAGTAGTATGCTATCTTCAAATATCATTAGGTATGGAAGGAGAGCTAATCTAACAGTAACTGAGTATTTCCACCAAACTGGACTGAAATATATATTTGTGTCAGATCAGTCTGGTGTCTAGTTTAAAACACAAGTAAATCTGCTTTGGCTCTCATCATCCTCTCCCTCTCTGTTTGTCTCAACTCTGTAACAAAATCCCATGGAATAATTACCTCAAGCTTCTCCTGCTCCTACCACCAACATTCACGTTCAGAGAGTGATTTTTACTTGCTTGCCTTCTCTCCTCACTCTTGAGATAACAGAGCATCTCCCTGTTTAACGGCCTTGCTCTTGCTCAGTGCTGTACCAGACACTTCAAGGGCTCCTGCCTTTTGAGACCGAAGTAGGAGAACTTGGTCTTCTAAACTATTGATCAACTCCCGACCACCAGCACCTGCAAAATCCTTCCTTTGATTCCGTTCCTGTGCAGATGTGGGGGAGCTCGGCCAGACTCCTCCCGATTTGCAGGGAGCAGCCTACTTGGCCGTGTCCTTGGTGCAGGCAGGCAGGAGGGAGGGAAGGAAGGAGTCACTTTCCGCACTTGGCCGGCTCTCGGCTGCTCAGCACCTTCCTTTCGCTGCGGCGTGGCTTCGAAACTTTCCCGCGGTGCGCGCCGGCGCCCGACGGAGGGAGTAGAGGCGGCAGAAGGCCTGTTGCTGCGGAGCCGGTGGGAGGAGCAGCCCCTCGGCCCTTGCCGGGCGCTGGAAGTTTTGCAGGAGGCCCGGTGGCGGCGGGGCGGGCCGGGCCGGGGCGGTGCCACCCCCGCCACCCGCCCTCCCCTGTCACCGCCTGCCGGCGCGGCTCCCGGTGCTGGGAGCTGTCCACAGAGGGAGGTGCTGAAGGCAGGGAGGAAGCAGAGGGACGCAGACATCTTCGCTCCCCTAATTTCCTCCCTGCCTTCTGCAGCCATTTTGCACCGTCAAAGCTGGAGGGAGGTGTAAGAGGAGGGAGGGTGTGGGCTGCAGAGGATGAAGAGAAGCGGGTACAGAGTTACGGTTGCAGAGAGGCAGCCGTGGGAGATCCCGACTGGAATATCTGCTAAGACTGGCTCACAGCAGCAGCTGTCTTCAGCATCATGGTGAAAAGGAAGAGCTCAGAGGGCCAGGAGCAGGAGAGCGGCCGTGGCATCCCTCTGCCCATCCAGACCTTCCTATGGAGGCAAACCAGGTGAGAGCAGCAAGCCCTGGGTGCTTGGGATACAGCTGCAACAGGGCAGTGGAAGTGGGGAGTGGGGGCAGGCCAGCTGCTGCCCAGTGGCCGGGAGGAAGCAGTTATTGCAGTGGCAACATGAAGGCGTGAAACAAGCTGTTCTCTCTGAAAGCATTATAGAGCAATCTGTGTGTATTGGGGATGAGGGAAGGATTTGAAGCAGCTTAATCTAGTGGCAGTCCTGGTCAGCCCCCTGCTTTGACTTTGAAACATCCATCTATATGTATGTCTATGCACCTTTCCTCTCCGTCCTGTCCTCCCTCTGCCCCCACTTTTAAGAGGACTTTTGGAGCTCTGGTGCCAGTAGCAGCATCTCTCACTGCCACACAGACATGCAGCTTTGCTTGTATCTGTATTTTAACAGCCATTCTGGAAGTGTAATCTATGCTTTGAGAGGTCAGCATGCAAACAGATATGTCATAGTCTCACCTGATTTCATTGGATTGGAGAGTAATGATGTGTGAGGGGCAGGCTGAATGTATGGCTGGGGCTTTATGTTCCGTGTGAATCCCATCTGTCTCCTGTCTTACCAGAATTCTAAACAGAAAACATTGCTGGTACTGTGGAGGGAGATTGGAAGGTTTGAAGGTTGTGGATCTAATTTAAGGCCTCAGTCACAAAATCCGTTTATTCCATGGGTTTTGTATCCTCAAAACAAAACCAAACAAAACCAAAACCAAACAAAAACAAAAACCCACAGCAACAACAAAAAAAAACCCCACCCTGTAATAAGGTGAACTGATTATTGTTTTGTTGTTGTTGTTGTGGTTTGGGGGTTTTTTTATATATATATAACTCTGATCTAATTCTGGAGGGGAAGGATGGCAAGAGGATAGATGTTCCCTACCTATAGGATATAGTCCTGCATTTTATCATAAGTCTTCCACATCAGCAGTTGTGGAGGAAAGTACGTGATACAAAATGGGCAAATGTATCTCTGGTTTAAAATAGAGGCAAGGCAGAGTTCAGTCACATTTAAAATATTTTAGACAGAATATACTGAAAACATTTCACTGAGGTAAAATGGCTGAAAAACTGTCTGATGGAAGAGTTTATCCATGGGGAACAGGACTTTTCTTGGGGGTGTACTAACTACCTTTTGGTGTATCAGTACTTTGTCTCGTAGAACAGGTAACAGCATTTTGTCAAATATCATCAACAGGTATCTGAACATTGTTTTGGCCTTGTCTTCCTTTGCATTAAGTTTCTCAACCTTTTGCCATCCCTATGATGTGAAAAAAAAAATTGCAAAAATAACTAAGCAAAATCTACACTTGAAGTACCAGGTCTCTTAATGATTTTTCTCTCTTCCTTCAGTGCATTTTTAAGACCAAAACTGGGGAAACAATACGAAGCTTCTTGTGTGGTATGTACATGTTTCTATTTTTCAGCTCTTACAGTAACTAACTTTTCATGCATCTTTTCATCTGGCCATGGTGGCTGGTCAGTTAACTTCTTGGCTTATGCCAGAGATGGATTTAGTCCATTAAGCTTAATTTTGTACTATTATCACATGAAGGATTTGAAACCTTTGCCCATCTGGACAATTTGGATATCATGTGCGTCTCTAGACACAAGCAAAATATTTTTTTTTTGTATTAATAATTGAAGTAATTAGTAATTAAATAATGTAAATAATAGTTTGGGCTGACTGAGCTATGACAATCTGGGTCTAGACTTGCAGTTCATCATGTGTGTATGTGCTTTCAGATGAGATGGTTCTCATTTCAGCTTGTGATTACTGGAGTTTTTTCAGACTTAAAACATTGAAAAGCTAAATATTACTAGCAGGCTTTAAACCCTCTACGTTGTACAAGATGAAAATACCTCTTCTCCTAGAAAACAGAGAGAGCATGTCTTAGCACCATCATTAAAGAGAGGTTATTCTGCAGACACTAATAGCTCTTATTTCTAACTGTATTTCAAGTGAAACCTCCATCTGCTGTCTAAAGGCAGGAGAAAGGGAAGGCATGCAGCAAGTTCAGATGAGATGGGTATCCAGGGAATTACAGAATTTCTTGAACTATTGCTGATCTTTGGATGACTTAAAGTACATTAAGCAGTTGCAGCCAGACTTAACAGACTGGAAAAACTTGATCTGGACATATCTTAATAGTTTAAGTACTTAAGTCTCTCTGCAGCAATTTTCTGACTTCCTTCTCACAAGATACTAAGCTGTAGAAGGTCTAACTGCTGCTGACGAATTTTCTTCTAAGAAATCCATAAATTTTTCAGGGTTATTGCTAGATACCAAATACTGATAGAGTATTGCTGGCTTGGTGTGTTGGTGGGTAAAATGTATTGCAATTCTGGCACATGGAGCAAAAAACATCATCGCTGGTCTATACCATTGTTCCTCATTGTTTAGAGGTCAGACAATGGAGTTTGTTGCCTATTTCCTTTACCAGGAGTCTCAGCAGTGTGCAGGAGCCATGCCTTGAAGCATCTATAATCTAAGGCTGCTACCCCACCTGTGACCTAATGTCAGTTACTGTTGGGTAGAGGGACAGTGCTTCCTTGTATGCACATTATCCGTGATGGACATCTCTCTGGACTTCTTTGTCACGTGTCTTTCCAGACACGTATCATTCATGCTGTACTATTGGCAACAGGCCTTCCTCTGTTCACCACATTGATTCTAAAGCACCTTTCTTCTATGAGCACATTTACTAAGTGTAAAAAAAAACCAAAACAAACAACAAAACCCCTAACCAAACAACAACAAAACCCAAGAAAACCCCCACAAAAACAACAACCCCCCCCCAAACCTCAGAACAAACAAACCACAGACATCCAAAAAACAACAAACAAAACAATAAAAATAATTTTTAAAAAGGCCACACAAAACAGAAACCACAAAAAAACCCCAAATCAAACAAACTGCAAGGCAACGTAAATTACACATTTCAGCCAAGGGAAAGGGAGCTCTGGAAAAACACATTTAATGAAGTTCCAATCTTTGGATGAAGGAGAACTTGATTCTTCTCCATTTCTTAACATAATCATTACATTCTTTTGGTAATTTCGAAGGTGAGGCTTGGTTTTGAACAGTTGATGGGATAAAGCCTGAGCTGCTGCATCTGCCATCTTCTTTTGCTTATATGTTTCCTATCCCTGCCAATGCACAGGAATGTCTGCCCACATCAACACCATCTTCAGTATTACCCAGTAAGGTATCAGGGTTCTGTCTGCCTGACATGATTTCTGGAATTTGACAGGTAGTTGGCTTGTCTTCTGAAATATCAAGCTGACTATCTAACACCACTGCATTAACGATTGTGCCTAAAAATACTGTGCACCTGTTATATGGTCTGTTCTTTTAAAATTCTTTAGTCAGAATTGTTCTAGATATGTCTATAGGCTGTTAACTGACAATGCGAATGACACAACACTGTGCTGTAGTCTATTATTCTTGGCTCTGAACTTGCTGCAGTAGAATTTGCTGCATATTGTGCATTGAGGAAGCAGATGCTGGAGGCCTAGATTCAGTGAGCACAGCATCTGTTCTTCAAGAGCAGATTGCATTGCTGTTTTGAGCTTTGCTTTATACCATAATACTTGAGGAAAACCTGGGCCTTTTCATAGCATTGTTTTCCTTACCTGAACAATCACATTGACTTCAATTGGTCTATGAATAAAAGCCTTTAATCTGAAGATAAATAGTGCCTTTCCCACTCCCCAGCCTCCTGCATTGTCTTACACTGTCTAAATGCTCTTGTGCCTTGGTATAGATTTCATGTTTTTCCTTCTCCCCATTCTGAAGATCTTCTGCCGTGACACAATGTCATTCCTAATGTGCCTGAGTCAAAGCTGTAAATGACCTCTCAGGAGTGCATAAGAGTGCTCTACAAAAGAAATGCTTTTTTTTTGGATGAGGGTAAAGGACCCAAGAATATATTCTAAATTCTTTTATCCTGGACTGCATTGAGCATGGAAAAACCCAGATATTTTCTGAAGGATCTTGCAAATTTAAAGTTTACCTCTTTTTTTTTTTTTTTTTTTTTTTTTTTTTTTTTTTTGTTTTTTTTTGGCTTCCCCTCCCCCTTTTTTTTTACAATTGTAGTAATAAGTTTTGTAAAATTTATGGAACAAAATTTAAAGAGAGGCCACCTTTATTTTATCTAGCCAATAGACATGGCTGCAGAAAACCAAGTTTTTGCACATTGGAGTTTTCTGTAAACAAAGTGCTTGGCATCTGTGTTTCATTGCTTGTCAATGTTTGTACTGTTACTGTGTTTAGTAAACAGTGGAACTTAACCATCCCTTCTGCTATGAACTCTTAGATTAATGTTTCAGATCTTTTTAGGAACTCTTCCCTACTCAGAGGACCTTCCCCAGACTGACCATGCTGTCTGTATTTCAAGTTCTTTTCAGTCAGTCTGAAGTGACTTTGGCAATGGTGTCTGTATTCCACCATGATGCAGTCTGAGCTTTGGAAGAACAGAGCAGTAAGGTTCCCTTCAAGGACAGAAGTCTGGTTCAGAAAGCACTAATCTCTTTGTGTCCCTGTCAGGGTTCAGAGTTCTTCTCTAAGTTCATTTGCTAAGCGATGGGTTGTTTGTTTGGGGGGTTTTGTGTGTTTTGGTTTTGCTGGTTTTTGTTTGTTTGTGTTTGTTTGTGTTTGTTTCCTCCAGGTAAGATCCTTTAGGGCTACTTCCCTGGAGGAGACCTGCAGCTCAGCTGTTGATTGTGACAGGATAGAAAGTGGGTTGCTGAGTTTCCCAAGGTCTTGGCTGTCTAGCGGGAGCTAGGGGACTGGCTGAGCCCTTGCTCCCTTCCACAGTTTTCTGCAAGTAAAAAAAAGGCTTCCTAGGGAAGCCTAGCTTCCCTAGGCTTAGAGCAGGAGAAGTGGCTGTGACACCAGCAAAGCCGTGTAGGAAACCATCGCAAAGCCCAGCCAGAATCTGCTCTGTCCTGTACTGCTTGTCTAGGTTTCCTCAGGCAGCTCCCTGTTACCCATTCCAGCAGCAAAGTGACACACAGGCTGACCCTAATCACAAGGTATTTGACAGCCCCTTTGGTTCATGGTGGAGAAGAAGGTAAAAGGAGAAGAGCAGCAGTGGGAAGACAGACAGACAAGACTGACCACCATTTCCTGTGAAAACAGATAGCATCGCCAGGCTAAAAGGAAAAAAGCTTGTGTTAAGTAGCCCTGAGGGAGCTGAACAGACACAGAGCACTACTGAAAGGAGCTGTCCATTCTCCATCAAGGCATAAGGCTGACTGACTTTCCTCGCTGTCACCTTGGCAGATGTTCCTTTATCCTCATTTGGTATGTAGGTTGTTGCAGGCACAGATGAGCGTGATATAAGTAGGTAACTTTTTCTAGTGCAACAGCAGTCCTGAGGCTGCAGCTCAGGATGTATCCATAGCATGACAATATCTCTCGTGTTTGACCTACAGGGAGCTTACTTAGGACATTCTTATTCAGCCCTCTTATTGAAGCATGTAACTCCTCTCAGCTGTAGCAGCAGTTGCTTAGTTCATGTGGGGTGAAAATTGAAGTCTTTTATCTTAATGTCTGTATGTTCTCTGTAGCAGGTCCTGAAAGTTAGAGTCATAGGAGACCAAAAGGGAGGCTCTGTGGGAGCAAATGCTAACCCAGGACCTTGCATCCTGAATGTCTAGTGCAGAAAGAAGCTGTTGTAAGCTGGACCTTTATGGAGAACTCCATGGGAACACTTGTCCAAAGAACTGAATGTTGGGCTGCTTGTGACAGTTAGTGTGGGGATAGATGCCAGCTGGATTGATGTGCTGACAGTACATTCACAGTAGTAATTCATACCAACCAGTGCCTGTAGCACACAGAGGCACTCGGTGGTTTCCATACAGTATCCTTTGTGTTAGCATTTTTCTGGCAACGTACAGCTTTTCTGTCTCAGATGTTTGTGATCACATATGCTGTTCAGAAGCTAATCTTCCATTATGGTACGTAAATCTTTTTAGTTTTCTGCTCAGGCCAGGAAAGAACAGAGGAATCTGGTGGCTAACCATGTAGGAAAAGCTTCATGTGGCTCAGAAACCCCACAACTTCAGATGAATACAAGCCTCATCTAAAGACATAATTGCAGACTCCTTGGCTTTTTCCTGAGTTTGTGATGTATGCAGAATGTGAGCCAGAGCTTCCAGAAGGCAGTTGAAGTGCTTTCTCCTTGATTCCACTTAAATACCTGTGAATGAGACCATGAATGGAAAGCCAGAAGGCAACAGTGTGTGTTTTGTCACCCTTCCGAGTAGGGTTGCTGCTCACAGTGTTTTGGTTTTTTCCTTGCGCTGTAAGCTGAATGGCTTTGTCACTGTACTGA
>JANIJG010005639.1:0-11749 GCA_024611175.1 Megaceryle torquata
ACTACCTCCCTGGGAAGGCTGTTCCAGTGCCTCACCACTCTTTCTGTAAAGAATTTCTTCCTAATATCTAATCTAAAACTCCCCTGCTGCAACTTCAGACCATTTCCTCTGGTTCTGTCAGTAGTTGCTATGGAGAAGAGGCCAACACCCAACCCTTTACAACCTCCTTTCAGGTAGTTGTAGGGGGCAATGAAGTCCCCCCTTCAGCCTCCTCTTCTCCAAACTAAACACACCCAACTCCCTCAGCCTCTCCTCATACAACTCGTTCTCTAAACCCCTCACCACCCCTGGTGGAATGAGGGAGAGAACTGGAAAAGTAAAAGTGAGAAAACTCACTGGTTGAGATAAAGACAGTTTAACAGGTAAAGAAAAGCTGTGTGGGCAAAGCAAACCAAGGAATTCATTTGCTGCCTCTAATCAGCAGGCAGGTGTTCAGCCATCTCCAGGAAAGCTGGGCTCCATCCCATGTAATGGTTACTTGGGAAGGCAAATGCTGTCACTCTGAATGTCCCCTCCTTCTTTCTTCCAGTTTTATTGTTCAGCATGACATCATATGGTCTGGAATATCCCTTTGGTCAGTTGGGGTCAGCTGTCCTGGCTGTGCAACTTCCCAACTTCTTATGCCTAGCCTCTGATGGGATGGAATGAAAAGCAGAAAAGGCCTCAATGATGTATTAGCAGTGCTCAGCAATAAGGAAAACATCCCTGAAATATCAACACTGTTTCCAGCACAAATTCAAAACATAGCCCCGTATGAGCTACTATGCAGACAATTAACTCTATGCCAGTCAAAACCAGCACATCTTTTTATAACGCATTTTTTAAATGCTGCTGTCTGTTATTACAGTGAAAGTGCTTAAAGAAAGGATGAAGAATGACATTTGTAGAGTGGAGAAAACATCTGAGTACTGTAGAAATAGAAACCCAGCTCAACTGCAAGCAAAACTAAGTGGATGAAGTCAGGAGGTGGAAAAAGCTGTGTTCATCATAGCTCTGCCATAAAGGTCCTGACAGAAGAAAATGTTGAAAGCAACAGTTTGTTAGAGATGAAGATGCCTTCAGAGAACAGCTCCGTTATTTTCTGTTTGCAAGAGTCGTATGAATCAGGCTGGGCTTTTTGAAATGTAAAAGCTACTGATAATCTTATACATTATTGCACAAATGATATATTGACACTACAACCACTCCTGAATGATAAACCTATGCTAGACATACTGGACTATTCCTTGGCTTTAATTCTGTATTGATTCACTGATTGCATAATTAAGAACGATTTACATGTAAAATCTGTCATCCTTTCCCCCTGAACCCAGAAGAAACTTACACATGTTGTGAGTAAAATATGAACATGAATCCCTTAGATGAATTTAGGATCCCATATACCACAATTTTTTTTTTTTTCAGCTACACCAGTATTATTAGTAATTTTGAATAGAATTTGTCCCTTTGAGTTTGAGAGTGTTTGAGGCACTTTCTGAAATGACATCATCCCAACTCTGACAGGCCAGTGGAGACTGACATTTTAAAGGAATACTGTTTAAAAGCAGAGCAGTAAAATCATAAGAGCATCTTCCAGGTTAAATGTTTATAAAAATAAATAGAGTGCTCTTCAGATACGAGTGACTTCTGATATCTAGAACATGATTTATGAAAATATGTTCTGCAAGTATTTGCCATTATTTATTGTGTTTGTGCTAAAGATCCTAAAATTATTTACCTTTGCTAGCCCTGTGATCTATTGAAAGCATTTTGCCTATTTTGCCTGTTGTCACAAATGTTGTGTTTCACAGAATAACTCATCTGCAGAATGTCATCTGTCCTCTTTCCCACTACCACATTTGTTTGTGCTAAATTGCCCACACAGAAGCACCTCCCCTCCTCTTCTACACTGAAACATCTAAGTACCATAAACAGCCTTCTCTCACAGACTGAAACACAAACACATGCTATCAATGGAGGGGTTTTTATACTAAGTAACTCTTAAAACTTTTCTTTGTTCCTTTAGCTAACTAGGTGATCTTTGCTATGCAATCCCTCCAGTTTAATTGCCCAAAGCAGTTATAGACTTCAGCTGTTAGATATAATTTTCATAAACCAAACCAGCTGTGTATACTCTTTTAGAGTGGCACAAAGGTTAATCTAAATAACTTTGTGAGGCTTTTGATGGAGACTTCATTTTGATTAAATTGTTAGAATCTGCTGTTATACAAGGTCTCCTGTTTTAGCAGCTGTCTAAAATACTCTCAGGTGAAATCCTTCATGAATCCCATAGCTTACACTTAATAAGATTTAATTACTTTACAACTTATCTCTTTCATATTGGTGCTCCCCCTGCATTTGCCACATCTAAAAGAGCAAACCAAGTGTTGAATTATGAAAAATAATTCCAGTGTAGAAATATGGGTAATATACACAAGGTCAGAAAACAGGCAAAAGTAATTTGCAGCAACTAAATTGCTTGATGTAATACTTTAACTTGATAGTCTTTAAGAGGAGGCTTTACATAAGTCAAAGGTCTTTGGAGTAATATGCAAATCAAAATCCTACTACTCTCCCAAATCCTTTTAATCCAGCCATTAATCTCAATAATGACCTAGTTTTTGGAACCTTTACTGTGTTCAGCCACTTAATCACATTACCTAGTTCGCCCTTTGCAAACTTTTAGAGGAGAGATACATGCACATAAATAACATTCTGCTAAAATTTAACTGAAGCCCTCCTGGAAAAGGGCAGATTTATAGAAGAAAATCTCCTAGCATCCTGATGATGTCTCATGTAGCCTCTCCCTTCACCATAACACTGGGTTTTTTTAGCAGGTATTAGAGCTTTTGTAATACAAAGGAAGAAAGTGGTGGATAACAAATTATTATACTTAGCTGATGTTTGTTAGAGGAACACTGAAATAAAGAATGAGCAGCCATTACATTTTTTTTTTTTTCTCAATAGCAGTTGCTGTGCATTGTGTGATCACTGACATACCTGATTTTCTGCAAAAATACATAATGCAAAAGATGACTGGATTCATATAAGTTTTGAAATTGTAGAGAAAGAAAATTACCAAACAGGAAAACAGAGTAACTTTTTGCACGATTCTTTTACAGAGAGTAAGAACCGGCTTAGATTTAGTGGAATACACTTCTTTAATGTCAGAATTCCCCCACAAGAGACCAGATAAACCACAGCATGTACAGCACTAAAATGCTCTCCAATACCAAGCATGGGTGCACTTCAAAGCCTGAAGTTCACTTCCAGTGATTGCTTGGCTGTAGATAGGCTCTACACCTTGTGCCTAGGGAAGCATGTCAGAAGAGTTTTACACAATAGATTGATGCACTTTTGGTGTAGTTCCACCAATGAGATAATCACATATCTGCTTGATTGTTAAAATCTGTGAAAAATGTTAAGCATGTTTTCAGATCAACTGGTAGAATATTGGTTGGAGTTTTTTTGTTTATTTTATATTTTATTCTTTTATTTCATTTTACTTTTGAAAAAAAAAGTTCTTAAGGCAATCGTATTAAATAGGAAAAAAAAAATCTCTTTTATCTCGATCTGTCATAACCATCCTGCACTAGAATTGAAGTTAAATAGTGTTTTTAGCTGTTATGCCTCAGAGAGAATACAGGACAGTGAAAAATATACTACATCCCCATGAAGTGTGCATAAAACCAGACAGTAATGTATTCACTCTCCATAAGGAGTCACAAAGGCTAAAAACATCTGTTAGTTCTCCAAGGCCTAAAAGACTCTGACAGGTACAATGCATGCTCTAGTAACTAGACACAACAACTCTGAATTGTGTTTATCATTACTGGGATTTTCTTTTTTTTTTTTTTTTTGTCCAGTAAAAGTAAAACAAACAAACAAACAAACAAGCAAAAAACAAACAAACAAACAAAAACACCACCAAAGATAATAGCAATAAAATCAATTAATATTCACACTACTGTTTTGAGGATCTGAATGATGTGAGAAAGCCAAGAGTCTTCTATGGAGAAGTACTATGACTTTATGAGAATGATAGCAAAAATCTTTCAGATTTAATAAAAAATTAAAATATTTGTCTACATTTTCTACAGAACTGAGATTCGACAAGACAAGTACATTGTCCTACACCTGGGTCTGGGCAATCCCCAGTATCAATACAGGCTGAAAGCAGATGGGATTGAGAGCAGCCCTGCAGAGGACTGGGGGGTACTAGTGTATGACAGTCTGGATGTGAGCAGGCAATGTGTACTCATAGCCCAGAAGACCAATTGTATGCAAGGGGTAATGTTTTTAAACTAAAGGAGCGTAGCTCTAGACTAGATATAAAGAAATTTTTTACAGTGAGGGTGGTGAAACACTGGAACAGGTTGTCCACAGATGTGGTAGATGCCCCATACCTGGTAACATTCATGATCAGGTTCTACAGGACTCTGAGCAACCTAATCTATTTGAAGAAGTTCCTGTTTATTGCAGGGGGATTGGACTAGATACCTTTAAAGGTCCATTTCAATTCAAAGTATTCCATGATTCTGTGGATTCTGTGGAAGAGACACAATTTTCCATTATTGCATGGGCTAGTGCAAAAATCTTTCAAAAGTTCAACATATTCCATCACATTAACATATTTTCCAGGTTGTTTCGATAAAGAATGGTTTCTTCAGGTCATAAATTCCCTTCTTTCTATATGTCTTCTTAACTTTATATTATTTCAAAATAGTTGTTTACATGTAATTAGTTTCTACCTTTAATCACTTGAATGAATAGTTACAAAGTTTCATATGTCCTTGCTTTACCTTCCTTTTTAAAACAACATATCCTATTTTTACAAACAGCTAAGTCTTTTGCACAGGTCTGTTTTGAAATTCAGATAGATCCATGATAATGACCATGTTGAACAATAATCTTCTATTTATTCATTCTGCAGAACAAACTTAGAAGGCTTTTAGAAAAATTTCTTTATCATGTTGCCTGATTTCATAACTGTGCCAACCACTACTCTTGGATATTTGTGAAATAACAGAGAATCAGACAATAGTTGAGATTGGCAGGGACCTCTGGAGGTCATCTACAGAGACCTCCCTGCTTAAAACAAGATTAGCTTCAGCAGATTACTCATGGCTATGTCCAGCTGGGTTTTGAGTATCTCCATGGATACTGTAATCTCCATACTGTATGGATTTTTACCACCTCCAGTAAAAGTTTTCTGTAACATTTAACATCAATGGTACACCTTTGGATGGAGTGTAACATAGGAGAGCACAATGCTAGTACATGAAAATTACATCAAGGTAACGTTTCAGTCAGAGTAATGACAAACAGGAGAAAAACAGCTTACTGGTATTTTCAAGGCTGAATTTGCTCTGATGAGTCATCTTTGAGGCAGTTTCTGAACATTGACAGATAGCATTCAAACAGTTACCTTGCTTATTAAAAAATGCAAACCAATTCTGAGGCACCAAAAAGAGTGACTTTTCTTCAGTCATTAAGATCACAGATTTTTTATTTCTGTGTTGGTGGCAACTGCAATCTCAGTGGAAGCAAGGCAGAAATTAGTTAGAAAGATAAAAGGCTATAATGATATTCAAATGTAGGAATTGAGATGGGAGTTGGCAAAAAGAAAATTTAAAAATTCTTGAAGCATTTGTGGAAAGGGAAAAAGGTAGGAAAGGGAAAAGATTGTAGCAATATTCACATATATGTATGTAACCCTGTTCTGTGAATATGCTTAGTTTTATGCATACAAATACTCAGTGATATCAGTGACCAAGTACACTAGGATCAGTACTACTGTACAAAGAGAAGGATTTGGGGTGAGGCAGAGCACCGAAGAGTACACAGAACCAGAGAAAGGCTGATTGGAGGTTTCTAGTCCAACCTCTAGTCTGACCACATGCTCAAAGTACTAACTTCAGTGATGTGAATTTGCTCAGGGCCTCATCCACAGCTTCCCTGAGCAGTGTTCCAGTGCTTTAACACCCTCATGCTGAAGCGTTTTTTTACTGTAACCCAACTGGATTTCCTTTCTTGGGACTTTCCACTGTTGACTCTAGTGTACATCCCAAATTATCCATTGGGAATGCAGGCACCTTTAAAAGGCGATCCAGCACATCTGAGTGGGAGCTACCTTCTTGCATTTCGTATCTTTCTCCATGCAAGGAGATCAGGTGACTGTTCTTTCAAGGCTGGCAGTTCACTGTACTACATGAATCTGTCTTCATTAATGCTTTTCCTTAGAAGGAGAAATAAGTTAACTACATGTAGGAATTCTGTTGCTTGCTTTTTATACCAGATTTCTTAAACTCTGTATTTGAAAGTGTCTTAGTCATTCAGCTGTATCCTTTGCACTTTTACTGCTTTATGTTAGTTCATATCTTAGAGTCTCTTTACTTTTTCTCAGCAACATTTCATATCTACTTCATTAAAATACATTGATTCCCTTTCCAGCGCATGTTTTCCAGGCTTCATAAAATTAGAGTTTTGCATACATTCCTGTCTTAAAATGTTGGTACTCATGGATGACCTCTTTAACAATAGAAGACAAAAAATTGCTTTGGTAAATAGCACAACATGCTTCTGGCGAATCAATACTGCATGCTACTCTTTGCTGTGTGCACACCCCCATCATGAAAATCCATCAAAGACATTTGCATTTCCATGCATGATGTGGTGAGTCACCTTCAGATTCAACTGACAAAAAGGCAGTTCAAAATGAGGTTGAATGCTGACATATTTAAGTCTTTTTGGAAACCAAGCCAAACAGTCATGGACATTTCCCGCAGTTTGAACTTATTTAAATCACTACATTTGTATTAATAATCATGGAGCACTTGGTTTTCCTACGTATTTTTCATAGAAACAAAGTCCTGAAAGAGGCCTCAGGGTCACTTAAGTCTTTCCCAACATGCACACCTCCTGTCAATAAGAGGCTCAACAATGCCTGTGGTATTTCTGTTGGGCATCAAAGACAGAGAGTAATTTTGGTCCTTTTGCTAGCATCCTTTCAAACAATGGCAGCGCAACTTTCTACATGGTGCAGTAGGCTCTGTGTCTCCATACATGTATTTGTGAATGGAGATATCTCTGGCAGGAGTAAATAAGTCTGGTTAACATCAGAGCCAGTCTGCTGCTAATCAATAACCTGAACCCCAGGTTCTACGTGACTCTAATACAATCTGCCAGAGCAAGAAATCTATGCTGGCTCATAATTCAGACAGATATGATTCAGATGTGGAAAGAAAAGAAATGGGAGGAGGGAAGATCAATATTGGGAAATCTCATATATAGCTGCCATATGAAAGCTCTAACAGTAGAGCTTTCTGTAACTTGAAACATTAATCTTGATAATGTGCAGGGGTTGGGAAGATGAAAAGGGAACACTAGACAACAGAATGAAGCTTCTTAAGAATTTTATCAGGCCCAGCTTTCACTGTCACTCGCATAAAAATTGAAAGGGCGAGCATAAAGATTTGCAACCTTTCAATACATAAGGCCATCAAAGTACGTTCACATTGTTCAGTCAGGTTATTTTTCTTCTTCAGGAGGAAAAAAAAAAAAAAAAAGCCAGCTGAGGGAACCAGAAAGGAAAAAACAGTAATCTGGAGCATCCTTCTGAAAAAACTGATATGAAGATACTGGTCATTCCACCACCATAAAGGAAGTGCACATAACAATTTGATTTAATGTTTTTCATGTGAACACACAGTTCTCACATACTGTGGAAGTTTTAAGTTCTTGTGCTCATTAGAATTCAGCACAGAATGAGTCTTAAAAAGGCAGCTATTTATGCAAAGAGTGGTAAGAGCCATGATGGTTTAAGACAGAAGGATGATCAATATATTCAGAATATCAAACTAATTTGAAGCTCAAAAGGGCAGCAGACCTAATTTTGTAATCATCTCAAACCATTTCTAGGTTAAAAGTCATTCACTCACTGGAAAGCAAAAAAATATATGTTGGCTAACTTGAATTGTCATTTGTTTGATTCACTTTTGATTACATCAGGGTTGTCTAGGACTTATACACAAAATTTTCCTCTTTGGATTCCTCCGTCCTCTAGATATCATCTATAAATCACAGAATAATAATGACAAGGTTTAGTTTTGTTTGAATGCCTATTATAATTCCATTTTGTCTCATTTATATCCTAATCAAACCAATACCCCTGGAAGTTAGCCAAGGAACAGAGCTACAGCAAATGACAGTAAATCAAGAACTGATTTTGCTGACTTACAAAGTTTTAACCCTTGTGGAACAAGTATGTAGTCTGGAATGAAGAAGAAATGCAGCAAAAGAGAAACCTGAGCTATCTGAACAGTACTGAAGCTTAAAGCACCTCCTCTGCTGCCTCCAGAGTCCAGCATCAGCCCTGGACATTGGCCTACACATTGCAAATAGGAAAGTGCACATCTCATTCTGACTTTCAGGCAAGATGGTTTCATGGGAGTGGAATAAATACTTGTTATGTACAGGTTCCATTTCTCAGTTGCCACAAGTTTGCTGCTATAGTTATGAAGTTATGAACAAGGTATAAAATTACAAACACTGATTATGTCTCTTCAAGGTTCTCAGAAGCGTACAAGCTGCTCCTCTACACATCAGCACAGATGTGTAGACATGACTGCAGCTGCCTGTAGGATGACTTTGTGTGCCTAAGTGACCATCAGCAAGCAAGCAAGCAATAGTAGGTTGCATTCCCCAAAAGAATTAAAAATACTCAGCTAAAAATTTACCATCATAAACTTCAGGCTAATAAAATTTTTAGAATCACAGAATGGTAGGGGTTGGAAGGGACCTCTGGAGATCATCTAGTCCAGCCCCTCTGCTAAAGCAGGTTTGCCTAGCTCAGGTTTCACAGAAGCACATCCAGTTAGGTTTTGAATGTCACCAGAAAAGGACACTCCAAAACCTCTCTGGACAGCCTGTTCCAGTGCTCCCTCATCCTCAAAGGGAAAACATTTTGGGAGGTTTTTTGGCTCAAAAATTTGTGTTCATCACAAAACTCAATGTAGAAATGATGAAATATCATTGACTATTGGAGCTGAATAGTTCTGCCACTGGAAAACATCCATACTGCTGAGGTAAGGATGTTTTTCCAGGATCCCCGTAAGGCAGATGTTGTGCCATATGAACTAAGCCTTGAAGTAGTCTCCACTGTGCCAGACCCATACAAGCACACAGAAAAATATGTGCCTGAGAGAAGTTTCCATGTGAAAAGCCATGTTGACTTCTTGTCCCAGAAAGGATGGAGGTGCACAATTAGATTTGGGATGAGATTAATTTCATCTGGCTTCAGACACCCACAGTACAGATCCCGTGTTTTAGTCACTAGGGTTCCCCTTGTCCAACAGTGCAGAATTTTATGGCATAATTATTCACACCTGGTTTGGATGTGTACTAAAGGATGAGAAAAATTGCTCACTGGCAAAACCTATTTCTG
Source organism: Megaceryle torquata (assembly GCA_024611175.1). Classification (NCBI taxonomy): domain Eukaryota; kingdom Metazoa; phylum Chordata; class Aves; order Coraciiformes; family Cerylidae; genus Megaceryle; species Megaceryle torquata. The sequence continues at coordinate 9,425 of JANIJG010005639.1, forward strand.
TCCATGAATGTGATGAACAGCATACATGGCAACTGTGCTGTAGGCACCTACAGTTGGTCAGATGAATTCTCAGCCTTATTGCTTTTTCCTCTCCTTGCATACACAAGCTGAGGCAAATACAATCTGCTTTCCAGATTCCTATTTGGAGAGTCTACAGAAGACTGTCACCCAGTCTGTGTAGCTAAAAAAAACCCGAACTAACAACTATATATTAAATGGTTTTAATTATTTCTTGAGCAGCAAGTCATCTAGTGGGTATCACATAGGTGCCTTCACCCCTCCTGTGGCCTTGCAACATTCTGCCTGCATTTGCCCAGAAGGAGAGCAGGAGACTTTGCCTGTATGCAGCAGCAGGTTGGAGCCTGAAAACTTGATGCATCTCTCCTGAGATGTGCTGTCAAGTCACTGGTGTTTCTTATAGGCTAGCACTAGCCTATTGGCGTCATGTTCTTTCCTTACTTGAAATAACGTACAGGGCAGAGGATAAAACATGAATTAACTAAGTTCCTCTGTACCCAAGCCAAGATACGATCACTTTAAATGCCCCTGGTATTTTTCTTGATTATATACAGCATATAAGAAAACAAAATCAATTTAAATAATGAGCATTTAACAAGTACGTAAGAAACTAGATTACTACTATACTTGGGCACTTTTGTTTACATGCTAACATTTTTGTGAATAGAATTGTCTAATTTTATTTTGAGTGGGGTTTTTTTTAAATGTAGCCACAAGTATGACAAGGCATGAAAGCTAATATAAATCTGGACTTAAAATGTTACTTTGTGTAGAGTTTATTATGTACTTGGGCATATATATGCCTCATGTTAGCCATAACATGAGAAAAGGCAATCCACATGTATATAATGGGATGCCTGGCTAAACTGTAAATTCATCAAGGACAGAACAGAACAGGAACTGTGTGCATCAGTGCCCTTCTGAGCCTGACAACAATACAGCAAGAGATGGAGAAATGTTTCTAATCATGACGTTATTCAACAGAAAAGAAAAAAAAAAAAAAAAAAAAGAGAGATTTTCATTACATTTAAATTAATTCTTTCTTTGGTATTGAACTGACAGAAAAATATGAACTTATGTTTTTAAGGAATAGGTAGATTCATTCAGATGAACTGTAGGAAAAATGTTTCAATTTCTTAAGACAAAATTCCAAAGTAAAATTTTACCTAAATGCAACTTTTCAAATTCTACCAAAATTTTGTCCTTTTTTGAGGTTTTTTTGATTGTTGTTTTGTTTGGGCTTTTTTTGTGTTTGTGTGTGTGTGTGTGTGTTTGTGGGGTTTTTTGTTAGTTTGGTTGGTTCGGTTTGGTTTTTGGTTTTTGGTTGAGGTTTTTTGGTTGGTTGGTTGGTTGTTGTTGTTTGTTTGGTTTGGTTTTCTTTCCCCTCTGGCTTTCAGTTTTGTCGTCAAAACAATGAGCAGTTCTCACAGTCATGCTTCTCTGCTGCCATATGCTATCACAAACATATTTCTTGGGAAGTTTTAAAACAGGCTTGATTACCACTATCAGGCTCTATTCCACTATGTAGGAAAAAAAAAAGTATATATATTAAATGTAGAGCAAAATGACCAGAACTATAAACTGGTATTTCTCAGTCTGACAATGTTTTCTTTGACCTTTCTGATGATGTTATGATGTCACAGCTCTGCAGCTTTGGCCTATTTTCTGCATAGCCTCCACTGGGATAGATTTGATGGAAATAAACATCTTACATAACAGTCCGGCTGTGCACTCAGCTTTTTTCCTTCTCTGTTTTTCTGTTGTTTTGGTTTTTTTTTTTCTGAAGGAGATTTTCCCAGCATGAATTCTGCACATACAATTAACATTTGCCAAATTTAATTTTCAAAATCTGTTAGGTTTTATAAGAAGATTAAGAGACAGAGCTGATGTGCTTCATCACCCCTCCCTTGTAATCACACAGCTTTGCACTAGGAAAGAGAGCAAGAGGCAGGTTAAAACTGAATTCCCTTGAAAGGAGAACTAAAATAGAAGTCTGTGAATATGAGACTTTGTACTACTGGGATTATTTAAGCCACCATTTCAGTAAAGAGCAAAGATCAAACACAGACTGCACTCACAAACATTGAAAAATACCCTGACAGCTTTTACTGTTATGTTAATAGCAAAGACAAGGCTAACTAGTATTGTATGGCAGAATCTTTAACGCTTTCTTTTCTTGTTTCCTCTATTTGTTTTGACTGAGTATGTAGCAGGTATGCATATGGACAAAGATTCAATAAGAAATCTTCCTAAAGAAATACATATACAGGTATATTTTTAACCAAAATCAAGTACAGAGATAGGTAT
>JANIJG010005640.1:9963-21030 GCA_024611175.1 Megaceryle torquata
AGAGCCTGGGCGCTTGGGGGGGGGGCAAGGGCGGTGGGACCCCCCTCCAAGCCAGTTATAGGGGTGGTGGGGGGGGTACCCCCACAGACCCCCCCCCCCCCCCCCCCCATGCCAGTTATAGGGCACCCAGGGATGCTGGGGAGTGGTACCCCCAGAAACAACCCCCCCAAGACAGCAATAGGGTTCCTGGGAGTGCCAAGGGGTGGTGTCCATCCCACCCCCCCCCAAATGAAGGCAGTTAGAGGATGCCTGGGGGGGCCAGGAGGGTGGTGTGGCGCTATCAAAGTGTTATAGCTACCTGAGTATTCTCTCAGCCAGTGACTGACATGTACACACACATTTTGGGTGGTTGGGGAGGGGGAGTACAAAGCAGGGGGGATAGTAAATGGTGGTCTTTGGTAAAGACTAGATCTCGTTTGTTTACAGCAAGTCACCTTAATATGCTGAAAGCGGACAAGCTATAAAGGTTAAGTGAAATTAAAGTGGGAATTATAATACCTCTTCCTTTGTTCTTTCTCAGGTTTTTCCTTCATTGTTTGCCTTCTAATTTTTATTTGCATTGGGCAATGAACAACAGTAAGAAAGTTGTAAGTTCCTCTGCCCAAAACAGATCAGTCACCTTTAGAACCACTGCTGTAATGGCTTTTGTTATGGCTTCCACCAGAGGGTACTCTTAGATTCTGGTTCTGAAATGAGGCAAGGTGCTGCTGTGGCAGAAGTATTCATTGTGGTGTTGCTGTTGTGATGCAACCAGCCGTGTGCTTGGCAGTGTGACCATCTGAAGTTTCCTGCTAACCCAGTTTGCCCTGAATTCTATTTGTGAATATATGCTTCGGCCTGATGTCCAAGTTCACTGGTATTCAGTGGGAAAAAAGGCAGCAGTTCAGCTTGCCAGGACTTGAGCTGGTGTGCAGTGTGCTAAAGATATCAAGAGTGCCGCTTCTGTAGGGCAGCAACCACCTTGTATTTGACTGGCAAGGCAGAGCATGTGCAGTGTTCTCTTATGTGATAGCTGTAACATGTAGAACTGGTGTATTAATCACTAGTTTAACCTCCCATTGATTTGAACTCTGTCAGAGCCACAGATAGCTTTGGTCCTGCTCGTTAGTGAGATGTACCTGTGTTTTACTCAATGGGAACATCCCCATCCATGGGCTTCTTATGGCCCAAACAAAATCAAGACTTCCCTGGTGGCTGGGTCTCTGATGCACTCCCAGTTCATATTTAGGATGTTTGTGTGCACCTTATTGTGGGAGCTTCTTGAATGGTAAGGACATAGACATTTAGAGTCCTGATTGACCAAGTTGGTCTGTTCAGTATCAGGGTTATGTTTTTCTTTTGCTGAAAATTTTTGGACTCCTTTTCCTAGATCTGCCAACAAGTCTGGAAGTGCAGCATTTGTACCAGTCTTCCTCAGCTTTGTTAAAAAGTTCTCTAGCCCACTGTGACACTAGTGTAAAAGGAAGCTTTCAGCCTGAAATACTGGAACACTGCATGTATTTGGGAAAATGTGGAGGCAGTCTTATGGACCTGTACTTTCTATGTGCAAGTGCGGTGGAATGTTGTAGCACTGTCTTAGCAATAAAATGTGTTGATAAAGAGGAGTACCTGTTGCATTTCTTATTTTGCTGAACAAGCCTCTAGCAAAATGTAGAATAGGTCATCAGACCTGGAAGTGATGCTCAGATTCCTTTATTTAGGCAGCCTAATAAGTGGGTAATGTCAAGGCTGACAGGTGTCTTATCTAACATGTTGCTTCCACCCTCAGTACATTTGGAGCTTTGAATCTTTCCGATATGTCCAGGGATACAAGAAATGAACTGAGATAATTAGCTATGATCTCATGAGTAAACACACAGACTTTGACAACGCAGATTTTTTGATACACATTTCCAAACTTACACCGTGATCTATAAAGATAAAAAGATGTGAATAGCATTTGTTGTAATAGACCTACTTTAATGAAACTGAAGTTACTTCTAAGATGATCAATCATTTTGATGAAATGTTTGGTAGATGCCTTGTACTTCACAGCTGTCAAACACACATTCCAGTCACAGTACTTTGAGCAAGTGGCTTTGTGCTCATATATAGAACAATAATGGGAGTAACAGGAGTTGAGGTTGAAAATTGGGAAGTTCTTTATCGACTGGAGGTATGGACTGTTCAGATTTTTTTTTTGCAAAATTATATATCTCAATAGGTTGTGAATTTAGGATTATAGATTGAGGTTGAAGGGTGCATGTACAGAATCTCCTGAGTCACTGCTGGGTTCGTTTAGGCTTTGTGTCTTTTTATGTTTTTGTTTGTTAATATGCTGGGACTCCTGTTTTGTAAATTCAAATGTAACTTTGGAAGTTGACCTTCAGTTAGCTTCAAATGAGGTAAATTATTGGACCTAGGCGCTGCTAACATTTCATACTATTTTTTTTTTCCTCTTACACCATAACCATGCTTCTGCAGAGTTTGAAATTGTCACTGCAAGAAGTGCTAATGTTGTTTCCCTTGCCTAGTCACCACTCTGTTCACTTACAGATAATTAAGAACCTTTTATAGCATTTAGTAATACTAAAATGCTACCTTAAACACACTGTATGTTAGTCATAATAAGTAATGTAGATTCTAGAGAACATTTTGAGACATTTAATGTAGCTACAGATACTTGCTCTGATTAAGTATCTCTGATTTCTGCTGGGTGCTTTTGTGTGTGTTTTTTTTCCCCTAGAGCCAGTCTTTCCCTGAGCATACAAGGTCAAAACCTTAATTATGCTCACAAATATCATTGCATCTTTGTCTTTGAGGGGGATGAGAAATGTGTTTGAAACAATCTATTTTCTTCAAACTTCAGGAAATGTTCTTTCCTTACAGCTGGTTCTTGTTTCTCTTGTCCATACTTTTATCCTCAAAATATGTGTGTCTCTGTATAGGTATGTGTATTGTGTGTAAATATATATATATGGGAATGCTACTAATACATACAAGCTAGTCTATTTATTTTCACACGTAGGGCAAAGAACAGGTGGTACAATGATGTCCAGTGTAATACTGGCTACAAATGATCAGAAAACAGAAGGGAATTGCTGTTGTTTGAGAAGACATCATCATTTCATGTGTATTCCCTCATTGCTGGTGTCTGTGAAATTAAATTCTTCTTGGAAAACATGTTTGGCAGGGGAAGAAACTTGTCTTGCTTGAGTGCATTTTCTGAGGACTTAAGGCAGCTGTGGGCAGTGCAGGTGCTGAACCTGGAAGCACATACAGTTTTTTCCTCTTTGAAATACTGGAATATTGGCAGGGTGAGGGTTTTTTTGCCTTAGCTGGATTGGAAACATGGAAAGATGCTCAAGTGTGTTGGGAGTGGGAGGCTGTAATCTGTTAAGAGATGTTTAAATAAAGTGTGACCAGTAATTCAAGTAGTTCTGAAGTTGTGGTTGGAAGGACGTGGAGGGGAAAAATGTTATATTATTCCCTAGGGATCTGCTATTACAGTTGGGATACTGAGTGAACAGAGCTGTAGCATGTCCTTACCACAGCCCTTACATGTTCATGTGGGAGTCTTGTTTCTCCAGCAAGGAATTAAGTGGTCATACAATAGTTATGGGGCTAGGATGGCTTAAAATACCTGAATAAAAGTTTGTGTCATGAAAGTTCTCATAGTTGATCTAATAAGGTATTTCTTCTTACTACAGTAAGTCTGCCTCAGATGCTTGGGCTATTACTTTATAGTACTGAGTGTAACATAGTGCTAAGATGAAGTAAAACTGGTCTGGTCTCTAAGAAGTCCTGTGTTTCTCATAGTTGAGCTGTATGGTTGACTCACCTTGTAGCTTGCTTCTGCAGTTCATTCATTGCTGCATCTGTTACCTTAAGACTGCAGTGCTGTAATGTAAATCTAGATTGTTCCAATATGCTTTCAAAACTGAAAATAGCACTAGATAATGTTGTACACTGATTAAAATTTTCAATAAACTTAAAAGCTCCAATTGTTCAGATGTTCCTTTGTTTGTGCTGATTGAATTTGTGTGGAAGTAGTTCATCTGAAAGGGAGCTATAGTGATCATCTAGTTCAACTACCTGATCACTTAATAACATCCTTTGATATTTTTTTTAAGCACAATGTGCGAATACCTCTTAAACACTGACAGACATGGGATACCAAGCAGCTCTCTAAGAAGCCTGTTCCAGTGTTTGACCACCTTCACAATAAAGAAATCCTTTCTAATGTCTGATCTAAGCCTCCCCTGATGCAGCTTTGAACCCTTCCTATGTGTCCTGTCACTGGATAGCAGGGATAAGAGCCCAGCATGTTCTTCTCCATTTCCCCTCCTCAGGAAGCTGTAGAAAGCAAGGAGGTTGTCCTTCAGCTTCCTTCTCTCCAAACTAGAGAAGTCCACAGTCCTTAGCTGCTCCTCATAGGATGTGTGCCTTCCAGACCTTTCACCAGATTTGTTCTCTGGACCTTCACGTCCTTCTTAAATTGTAGGGCCTGGAACTGCACGCAGTGCTCCAGGCCATGCCAGTGCAAAGTAAAGTGGGGTAATCACTTCTTTTGACCAGCTGATTGTACTGTGTTTGAAGCATCCCAGGATGTGTTTTGCTCTCTTGGCTGCTCAGGCATGTGGCTGACTCATACGAGTCTGCTGTTGACGAGCAGTCCCAGATCCCTTTTTGCAGGGCTTCTCTCCAGCCACTGTTGCAGTTTGTACTGGATGTAGAATTCAGAATTTGGAGTTTCATCCCGTTAACCATAGCCCAATGCTTCAGTCTGTCGATTCCTCTGCAAAGCTTCTTGTTCATGGAGGGAATTGACAGCACCTCCCACTTTGGTGTCATCAGCAAACTTGCTAATGTTGTCTAACTCCATAGAAGGAGTGAGCTTGGACCAGCTGAAACATTTGGTTGCCTTAACTGACAGATGAATGACAGAGCTTTATGGTTAAAGTAGGTACTGTGAATATATACTGAGATTTGAAGATAAAAGTTCAAGGTAAACTTTAAAGAAAAACTACAATTGTGTCAAGATACACTTCGAGCAGAGCATATATATAGTGGGCTTTTTTTATTAGTGTCTGAAGTGAGCGCTTCCATGTTGCTAATTAATTTAACTTCCATTAAGAATTTCAAAAATGTGGGTATAATTGTTTGCAGTGACAAATCTAAAATTGTTTATAAAAGGCTTATATAAAACTTGTTTTTATTAACTGGCGCACAAGGAACTGCATCTACTGTATACCTCTCAGTAACTTGTCTCATTTGAGTGTCTAATTGAAAGAACAGGAAGAGCTTGTAGGGTATGAAGTTCATCTTTCACATCATATCTTTAGATGTAGCACTATAAACATTTGAGACAAATACACATTTTATCAAATAAGTTTTCAGCATTTTACTAGAATGAATATGATATGTATCATAAGTAATGAAGGAAACTCAGTGGTGACAGAACTTAACTTTGCACATTGTGTTCTGTAGAAATTACTCTGGAATAGAAGTTAGGTAGCTGTTGCCATGTTTGAACAGTTGGTGGCTCCCATGCTTTGCAGCTGTCACTATACATAATGCCAGCACAAGTTAATTCAATACTAGCTACATTGAACTAGCCAGAAATTTCAAAAGACGATCTGAATCGGGGACTTATTAAATAACCAAACACTTCCAACATGCATTTTAAGCCATATGTAAATATCCTCCATAGTTCAAGTAAGTGTAAACTGCACTACTCCTCTCCAGCTTAAGGTAAAATGGAAGGGGCTCTTTTGCAAAGTGACAGTTCAGAATCAGTAGCAGTATTCTTAAAACCAGCGTATCTGACAGATCACTCCTGCTCCATATTGCAGGATTATAGACACAAGATAGATGGCAGGTCTCCTGACCAAAAATAAAAGGGGATGTGTGTGTAAAAGAATCAACTTCTGAGAAAGACACAGATAAGCAAACACCACATAGATGATCTTTAAACAGTCTTGCACAACTGTTATGTACATCAAAAGGGAGGTAGTTTTGCTTAGACTTGAAAAGAAAGGATTTAGGGGCCAGTGGAGTTTGATGGAACAAAATAACAGAAAAGCAGGTGCTGATTGGGTGTCTTTCACTCATTGCAAGAATATTTAATAAACACAAGACTTGAATAGGATGGACTTTCTACAAAGTGTTAGTCCTAGAAGTCTGGAGAAAGCCTTGGGTAAATGTGTAGAAATGAGACTAGAAACTTCTGTGATGACTTGGCTACAGAAAATATGATTGGAGAGTTGAAACATTCCTCACTGAGTTTTCCATGTTCCAGGGAAAAGGAAAATGTAGAATTTTTTTTCTTTACTTTAGAAAGTGATAGTCTTTATAGATAAATATTTAAAAGAAATACTGGTGCTGTGCCACCCTGAACTACTATAGGCACGCTGGGTTCCTGTTTTCCTTTGTGCCTCGTTTCTCGGGTGGATTGTATCTCCATGCATCATTCTTGAAACTTATGTAGCTTATGGTAGGAATAGTGCTACAGTATAAAATCCCGGGGAACACAGCAGGTACAGTTTAGCCCTCCCAACTTAGTGAGGCAGAGAGCAGTTTAAGAAGACATAATCCAGTGCAATCATGTAGTTACCCAAAGTTACATGCCAGTGAAGTCTGTGTAATATTTTATTTCTGTAGAGTAGAATGTTACATGCTGATCGAGCTCTGTTTGAGGGTAAAGAAAGAAAGGAGAGGGTGTGAGAAGCCTTTGCAATATGCAAATAAAATTCCTTGCCAAGACCCTTTATTTTTGCTTTCTTTGGTCTCCTGGAGGAGACGAACAAAAATAGCCCTGCTGATCAGAATTGTTATGTTGGGTTTGGTTTTGAGTATCCTTTTCTTTGATACTCATTTACATAAGATGTGAACAAGTTATGTCCTTTTGTTTTGAACATGAGATTTGGTAGGCATTCTTTCACTTAGTTTGTTGATTTAGGTGGGACCCAACTGGTGTGGTAGATCACCTGCTCAACATTGGCAACATGTAGTTCCTAATGATCTAAAAATAAGTGCCTGAGAGTCATTGCTGATGGAAATTTAATCCTTTACTGACTTTTTGGAGTGCCTAGGTTTGCGCTGATTCTTAAATGACTAAATTCTGGATACAGTGACAGTGAAGCATTGGACCTGTAACTACCTGGATTATATTGCACGAACTGGGAAAAGTTAGTAAGAAATAAAGATTTTATCCCTAAGGGCAAAACTCAGTACAGTATTGAGAACTGTGGTGGAATCATTTTCAGTTCTGTTCTATGAACAATAAACCACACTTTTAAAAAGCTGAGAGCTGAAGGAAAACGCCAACCAGCATTGTACCTTTCTGGGTAAAGGTTTCTGCAATAACACTGTGGGCAAACTGTCTTCAGACTTTGCTGTTCACATCTGACTGGCTGCAGGGACATGAAGGAAGAGACAACACAGACACCTTTTACCTTTCAGTATCAGTTGGTAAGGCTGTATATGATTAGTAGAAGTGGCACTCTACTACTGTAAGAGAGGGTCTGGAGTTCTGAAGGGTGCTATAACCTGGGTTTTACATCTCATGGGAATGTCCTAAGAGGTTTTGTGGGCATTTTTTTTCCACTTTTTTTTTTTTTACTGTTGTTCTAAGTAGAATGAACATGACTTCAGATTGTTCCTTACCTTGGAGATTGTATAGGTAAGATTCATATAGAATGCAAGACAAAACTGAGACATGTCTCAGATTTACAATTGTTCAGAATTTAGTGAATAAAGACTTTTTTTTTTTTTTTTGAGGGGGGGGGGGGGGTGCAGGGCTTGCACGGGAAATGGCTACATCTTTTTGGATGTTTTGGTGCTCCCCCCACCTGCCTGGAAACAGAAAGATGAAATCTGGTACACTATGAACACTTTGGTTCAGTTGCAGGAAGCTGAAGCATCGAATATGTTCTGTTTAGATGCAAGTTATGTGGTTTATACCTCTTAAGAATAGTTTTTAATGTGTTTTACCAAAAAAAAAAAAAAGCTGGTCATCAACCTCAGAGTTAAGAGTAAGTGCTTCCCAAGTTGTGAGGAATAATAACAGGAGCTGTGATACCATTTACAGTAGGAGTGTCTGTATGTGTGCATATTGACTTACCTGCTGACTTACTAAGGTGGTGCTTGGTCCTCTTGTTGAATAGTTTCCAATTACAGGGTGTCCTGCAGCATCGTTCCAGTGAAGTGAAACTATTGTGAACATCAGATACCAACTAAGGAAAATTAATTTACACCTTTAGGCATGATGAAACGTGAATCTGAGTTTATAAAATGTGGACAGCTGTCCCTTTGTGGGGGGGGAAATAAATGTACACCCCCTGTGTATTCTGTGTTGTAGAGATGTCCAAAATTGCATTGACTTCTTGTGCATGCTTCTAAGAAGAATATTTAAATATTCACAGATGTCTGGGTTTTGGTGTGTTGTTTGTGGTTTGTTTTGTTTTAGTACTAATGATGCTAAACAAAGTGATAGTGAGTGTAGATTTCTGTCATATTAGGATCAGGTTGCAGAACTGTAGTTCTTCCAATTACACAACAGGTTCCTTTTCCTGTGTCACATGCTACTATCCTGTAGCACTTGCTGCTTTTCTTTGCTGCAGTCTCTTCTGCTGGGCATTCCCTCTTTGGTGTTTGTTTCAAATGTCTTCACTGTACAGGCCTGAGTTAACTATCCTGCAAGGAAGACAAGTGATAGTCGTGGAAAGAAAATAAGAGATTAAGAATGTTCACCCTGAAATATCTGAGGAAGTTGCCATGGAAACAGTGTACCTAGCACTAAGGAGAAGCACTTTTCAAAGTAAATGGCTGACTGCTGAGCGATGCTTGAAGTAGAAATTATTAAATAAATAAAAGCTTTATGAAAACAGATGTGCGATTACATTCTAGATCCAGTACTCCGCAGAGAGCGCTTGAAGAGCTGCTGTGAAGAACTGAAGCCCTTTGTGCGCAGGCAGACGCAGGCAGCGTCTGCATGAGGAAAACCCTTTTCCTTCAGGCGGGAGGCAGTCACGCATGCAACACTTCACCAACAGAACTTGGGGCGGCAACCCTGCCCCTGCATAGGGGGGGCTGTCCCAAGGCCGAGGGGACGTTCGCGGAGCTGGCGCCGGCTGCGGTCCCTCGCTCGCAGTTCCCCGCAGGGGGATGCCAGAGCGCGCGGGCCGGCGTGGGTTCCGCTGCTTCCGCTAAACCTCCCGCGGGTCTGCCGGCTGGCAGGGGTGTGCTGATTTCGCCGGGAAGACGAAGAACACGCGAAGAGTTACACCGAGAGATGGGTGGGAACGGGGACGCAAGTGATGCCGCGGCCATAATGAGCATGGGTAGCAGCAATAGAAGTTTAGGTTAGAGTATAGACGAATAGGTAGGATGGCGTTTGTTACGCACTCGGAGGCGGAGCAGGCAGTGCTGATGGTATGCGACACTCCTCTCTGGCCTGCAACCACTTCCCCTGTGTTGTCTCACTCATCTGTCCCTGAAGTCTCAGACGACAATTCTTTGTAATTACAAGCGTGGAAACAAAATGCTGCCTTTTAGTTACGGTTTCATAAAGATTTTCAGGTTGTTGGGTTTTTTTTTGTGTTTGTTTTGGTTTTGTTTGGTTGGTGTTTTGTGGTTTGTTTTTTTTTTATTATTATTATTTTTTTATAAAACCCCACAACTTTCTGAGAATTTAAATCAGGTCATTGGGTCAAACCTTTGTAATACTACTAACAGCTCTTTTTCAGCCACAGTTAATGGACACTTAGATGAGTTAAATTTGAGAGTTGTGTGAAGTTTTACTGTCCTCACTGCAAGTTTATGGGGTCACTGATAATTAAGTGTGGTAGTGTTATGAATTCAAATGCTGCATAGCTTTTAGTCCTAGTTTACTAGCTGAATTATCTCAGCCTAAAATAAGAGAACTAGGAGTTGTTTGTTTTGCTTGTGGTGGTTGTTTGGGTGGGGTTTTTTTGGTTGGTTGTTTTTTTTGGTTTGGTTTCTTTGGTGGTTTTTTTTGGTGGTTTTTTTTTGTTGTTATTCCCCCCTTCCCCTGTGCTGTAGCTGTAATATCTGTGAGGTCCATTTGAGTACTAGGATACCTGCTCTGTTCAAAGGTGGATAAAAAGCAAAAGAGTAGTATCAAATCAAGAACTTACAGAGAGCATGTATTAGACCAGAAATAGAGGGGTAGAATTTGCCACTGGGACAGGATGTGAACATGCAAGTCAACACAACAGTCCATCTTATTGAAAAGCTTCCTTGATTGCTGTGATATGTATAAAAGACTCAAAGTAAATAAAGCTTTGACAAATGATGTATAAGAATGAGGCAGATAAATGGATGTTTGAACTACTTTCAGATACGAGACAAAATAGCAGACAGTATGCAAGTATTTCATAATTTCAGAAGTTGGAGATGGAGATGTGTGCTGCAGTCCTCTGGAAGTGGACACTCTGCTTTGCATCCTGAGATGGCAATAGTAAAAGGATATGCAATTGAAGCAAAGCGACTTCTATTTGACACAAGAAAGAATGTGAGAAAAATGGATGTGGTCAAAGTGACAGGTCAGAAAGAGTTTATATTTGTAGTAGCTCTTTGAGAGGGTACAAACTGGGGGGATAGAACAGCCTTATAAAGTGTTTTCAGTAGTTGACAGTCTAAATAAGAAGATTGTCTATGTAGCTGAGCAGGAAACTTTATGCTGTGTGCCAAAAAATAATATAAAGTTTCATTTTAAGTTTTATGAGATTCAGAAGGAGAAGTTGAAGGTGTAACCTCTTCTGGAATTGCACCAGTGTTTCAGATAACACTGGTATCACAGGGTATTACAGGATGTCAGGGGTTGGAAGGGACCTTGGAGATCTTTGAGTCCACCCCCCCCTGCCAGAGCAGGACCATACAATCTAGCACAGGTCACACAGGAACACATTCAGGCAGGTTTTGAAAATCTCCAGAGAAGGAGACTCCACAACCTCTCTGGGCAGCCCATTCCAGTACTCTGTGACCCTTACAGTAAAGAAGTTCCTCCTCACGTTAAGGTGGAACCTCTTGTGCTCCAGCTTAATATCCATTCCCCCTTGTCCT